>DF241273.1:94786-113576 GCA_000507305.1 Breviolum minutum Mf 1.05b.01 | reverse complement strand
GCAATCTGCGATGATATTGAACAATAATTTCTAGGATACTTTTGAATAAAATTTATCCTAGAATTTATTTTTAAAATTTTGGAAATATTTTTTGGAAAAAATGTTTTTTTGAATTTTTGTGGGATCTATGGTGGGCGAGCGGGACTGGTGTATGAAGTTGGGATTGTTCATTGCTTGCTATATGATATAATATGTATGTTAGTATATTATATATATATATGTGTATGTGTGTGTATTTTCATTTATATATACACATATATTCTGCAGAGGCATGGAATCTGGAATTATTTTTATTTATGTCAGCTTTGACGCTCTGAAGATTTTGGTGTCTTGTGGTGTCTTGACTTCAGCGGTGTTCCGGTAGTGAACATGTTTTTCCCAAACAAAAAGTTGACACCTAATGATATCATTCTTTATTTGTGAATTTTAAAGTGGATTGTTTGTGTCAGCTCTTTAACGACTGTTCTTTTTTATATTTGAGGGGTTCACTAGATACTCCATACGTATTCACAAATGGAAAGGAATGGCGGATCCCGGCCCGCGTGAGGAGATCTCACGAAAGGCCATCAGCCAAGAGCTTTCAGAGAAGGAGTTGGCCAAGGCAGGGATTTGATGAGGTGAACAGATTCGAACAGAACACACCTTTTTTTTGGCCATGCTGGGCATGCTTATGAGACGAACCCTAAAAACATAATACATGAATATACATGATATACATACTATATATATGTAATATATTGCATATAGTTGTCTCTGAACCTGGGAGATGATGAGTTTCGTAGTAGCGGAGCTGTCAACTTACAACTTGGTTGTTTCGCTTTCTTTCTCGGCACGGGTTGACCTTTCGTAGCCTTCCAAGAATCATCAGGATCACCGACATCACCATGATCATGATGAAATGTTTTAGTACAACAATTTCCTGCAGGTACAATGGGACAAGAAAACGTTTCTTATCTAAGCCAGTAGATAATGTCAACTTAATCACTTGAAGCTTCTCCCATTCCGCGCTCTGGAGCAACTAATGGTCCAGGTGTCCGCAGAGGATGTGGAGGAAAGAATGAATGCCTTGGAAGAGAACATCAAGAATCTCAAGCCCAACCTCAATGCCATTGAGGTCGGACATCCCAACCAAACTGAGTGCAGCAACAAGTGGGAGCTGAGGGATCATGGATATTAACATATTTGATAGTATGCTTTTGATGATATTATTACTTTATCATGAGGTCCACGTTCCTTTGAGGTTCGATGTGGGAGGTTGGATGATTATAATAGAACTTATGGGTCCATAATTATAGCCTTATAGCTCCAGTTTATACATCCCAGAAGCGGATTCTTGGGGTGAAACGCTTCCAGTTCTCCACCTGCGTCCAGTGAAGTGCCCCCCAAGGAGTTCCGTCGCGCCGATGGGGAGCATCGGGCACGCTTGACGGACTACGAGCAAGTCCACAATGACCGAGAGGAGAAAAATTGGTGTTTGGAAAAATGCTTGTTGGGCGCCATGAAATGAAATAGCAGATTTTGTGGACCTCACAAAACTGATTTGTAAAACATATCTCAATATGATCGGACTTAGATCCCATGAATAGAATTTGCATCTTTATTCAGGGATTGTGGCACAAATTGTGTGCTCGTTTTGTTTCGCAACCTGATTTAGAGCCGTATCCAAGTGTCTGATCAGCGGTATTGAACGTTCTCTAATGAAGGTATGAAAGGCCATCATTTGTAGCTGCAAGTGACCCAAGTCCTGGGGGACTAGGGTTGTTAAACTTAATTTGAATACCTGTCTTTTGGCTGGATTAATTTGTAGAGATGCAGCGACTGCACTTTTATCTAAGTTTGCTGGGGCCTTTTTAGATAGGTATGACCTTTCACACCTGATCAAAGTTGTGTCATTTTTAAAGTCGCTATAGTGTCACTGCCACGTCTCTCCCCAGGATGCGCGAAGAAAATTGGAGCAACTGAGGCAACAAAGGACTGGCCAGTGGTTGATGGCAGTGCTTGCCTTGGCTACATCCATTTACAACATGGAAAGGTACCCATCAATCTTGTAAAACTGTAAATTTTGGAAAAAGCAGTGGAATATCGTGAAACTTCCAATATGTGAGTCTGCCAATATGCGGGCAGGAATGTCAAGTTCGTGGATAGGCTCAAGGGTTGATAGTTATTTTTAAAACAAAATACATCCAAGTTCAGTTGATTCAGTTGTTTTGGATTTCTGAAAGCAAGAGTGAAGGAATCAAGACTTCGCTCAATCCCATTTTTGTGTTGTTATCTCATGTTGTGTCGTTTTTTGTTTTTCAAAACATCATTGCCCAACATCCTCTCGATAACTCTTATCAGCAAGCAACTCGTAGTTTGGTTGACAGCTTTATCCCTTGATGCCTTTGATTGCAGGATGAAGGAGTTCATGGAGGGCTTCTCTGTCATTTCGATGAAGCTCAAGGAACCCTGTGACGAACGCATGGTGTTTTTGATGATGCTTAGGGACATGTGTCTCAAGGATTGTCAGATGCACAATGGAGATACAGATGCTGAGTGTGTACATTGACAGCTTCTGTACACCCTCTTCTTTAAGAAAGTTCCTTGAAAACCATCCACCCCATGCATGTGTTTCGATGGAACACGTGTTTATGCTTGTTTAAGTTTGTTGGTATCTCCAAGACACATGGCATGATGGGCCAATGAGTGTCATCTGATTTTTTGCATCGTTGATTCTCGCATGAAAGAAAGATCCCTTCCAAGTTGTGAGAGAAAGATGTAGCGGTTTCACGGTTCAGGGTTCACAAGCTCGCCTTAGGGCGAAGAAGAATGAGACCGTCACATCCAGGATTGTTTTTTTTATCTCTTTAAGACGATGATAAGAAGTCATGTTTATTACACTCTGGATGTCAAACCGTTTTAGCCTCAGTTGTTTTTTCTTCGATGCAATATGAAGCTGTGAAATTTGAAAAACATATGCAACAAGTATGTGTGTTTATGTTATGGTGTATATATGTATATAGTAATAGAACCTTGACCCCACCCACCAACACTGGAAACAAGCTGTGCTTATTTTTATGATCCAGGATCCTTATTAACTGTCAGGCATTCTAGATGGGGGCACCCATGTACGACCAACTGTGCTGATAGGAGATGTACCAGATGATCACCTTGGGAGGTGATGCTGAGCTTGAACTCGTCACTTGGCACAGTAGATTTCGGATAAAGACTGTTATGGTTTATATCTGTCTGAGTTTTTCTTCAAGCACAAGCAATCTTTCAATACCAAACAAAACTCTTGCTATATCTCTCACATGATCATACATGAGTTGAGGACGGCTTCGAATCGTTTAGCTACCTCTCATATGCATACACATCTCAGGGATTGGTGGTACATGAAATCGTGTGGGATTTTGTTACAGGTACTGGTACTACTGAAAATATCAAAACGATGAACCCCCGTAAAATGATGAGCAAGACCCAAGCTGCACTCAGTTTCGCACCCCAATTTTTGAGATATGCCCAGATGTGAAATGAGATGGAAGAGTAAGATATGGAATCTATATACTGTATTAATATATAACATATGTATATTTACATAGTATATTCATATATTTAGACAGTTTGACAGCCCAGCAGCCCTTCAAATTAATCAAGTGTATCTTATGGTTTGTCATACATGTCGTCGTTTCCACATGTGTTCAGAATGAAATCTCCGGATTCCCTTTGATGAACAATTGAGGCTAGCTTTGAATACTCACGTAAGGATTCACTGCAACTTGAAGCTTGATGTCAAAGGATGTGTTTGACGTCAAGAGACTTGAAGACCAAAGATGGATTTTCCACCTGGTTTTGCATGTTCTTGGTCGATATCCATAGATATCCCTCAAAACAACAACCTTATTTCTGATCAGCTTTGTTGCCATCGCTCACGTTCAAGACAGTTCCCTAAACAAAACAAAAACACCTGGCACAACTTTCCCACTCCCCCGAAAACCAACATTTCCCCCTAAAGATTGATGGTTGGAAGGTTGGAAGATGGTTGGAAGGCTTCCTTTTCGAAATGGTCCCCTTTCAGGGCTCCACATTCATCTCCCATGCGCGGAGGTGGATACCTTGGATCCCTTCAACGAAGGTATCCACTTCAGCGTTCGACCACCGAAGAAGAGCAACCTTGCCGAACGAAGGGTTGAGGATGGTTGAGGTTGTTTAGGTTGGGGTAAGGTCAATGGGGGAAGGCCAGGTTCGTAAAAGGTTCTTATACTTATACCTTGTTACAGATGTTTCATGACTATTTTTTTAAGAATATCCGTTCTCTTGAGTTTGTATCGAAGTTGAGTTGCAAAGAATCTCTGATACTTGAAGTTGGAATCAATATCCTTTAATCTATTCAAGACATGGGGATCTCATGACAGCAGCTCTCCTCTAAAGCATGTTGTCCGATGGTCATTTGCCCCATCGCAGCAGATTCTTTGCCTTAGGTTGGAAGCAGATTACCAACCTTTCTGGTGGAGAGAAGACCCTGGCATCCCTTTCGTTGGTGTTTGCGTTGCACCACTATAGGCAGGGTCATCAAATTCCCAGTTTGTGTTGGAGGTGCTGTGGTGTGTTGCTTTTCAACCTGTGCAGTGCAAGTCTTTTGGGTTGTAATTGTTGCAACGATCTAGATGTGAAATCTTTAGGAAAGGCCACTTTTGCAGCTTTCTGTTGTGTGTGTGTGTGCTACAATTAAAGGTCAAATAAACGCACGACGGATTACCCTGATCACCTATAGATTGGCTAGATTTCTGGATGCATCGTTTATTGATCAGCAATGTTTCCAAAGCTGCCATGCAACTGAAACAATCTCAAATAAGATCTACAGTATAGGATGTTTTTAATGATGTCCCTGGTGAAAACATGTGAAAACGACAACAGAATTGCGAGGCCAACACCACTGTATTTCATGGACGAAATTGATGCAGCCTTGGACTTCCGCAATGTGTCCATTATCGCCAACTACATCAAGGCCATATGTTGGACCAGTCGGCCATCGGTTCTTTCGTGCACTTCATGTAGATGTTCTGTATGAATGCCATTGAAAAGTACATGATGCCTAGTGCATGAGCCCTCATCTCACGAAGACCATTGAATTCAAAGCAAATTTATTGATAGTACAACGTGAATACAGTACTCAAGACTATATTCGGACATCGGCCAGAACAAGCTTTTGCGGCTTTGCTCAAATGAACTCCATCACCGATCCCGGGTTGATTTGTTGCATGTCACCAACACCACAAACACCATCCTTCCGACTGAGTGGTGAACAAGTCCAAAGATGAATTTCGGATGGCAACAAGTTTTCACCATAGCACACCCAAACGTTTCGAAGGAGCGAACCAAAAATGCGCAGTTCATTGTGATCTCTCTTCGTAATCACATGCCCCTCGGCGTTTCAAACTGAAGATTTCCTGCAGGAAAATTGTTTGCCCAATCCCACTTATTTAATTTGGATACTCTTTCACGTTGACGGAGGCATGCAAACAATTCAGGGCACACGTGCTTTGTCCCATCACAGATCCAACGTCGGGAAGGAGATGATTGAATTTACAGCCTAGTAGGATCCTAGTAGGATTTTTGTAGGATTTCAGCTTTATCTCACACTCTCTTCCTGTTTTTGTTTACCCATTCAGCATTGCTTTTTTCTGGTGTTTCTTCATGGGGGTCACTTCCATCTTCACAGCTTCGTGGGGTGGCAACTAAGGTTTGAGCTTGCTGATTTGCTGGTAGGCATGGTTGTTGAGCTTTTCAAACATATCAGGTAGTTTCTATTCAATTTGTTTCAAGTCAAAAGTTTTTTTTTGCAGATCATTTTTTTGAAGTGATGGCATTACTGTGTCAATGTATTTTATATAATCTCAGTAAATGTTGATATCTAATTGTATTTAGTCATTTAACTGTCATACTTCACTAGTGCCAGAGAGAGTCAGTGATGTGTTGGAAGACGACCTCTTCTTTAGGACAACATAACTCTTTGACCGCACTTCACACATTGTAATTATATCTTCAGCTTTCACTTTAGCATACTTCAGCATGGAATAGTTTGGCCGGCCGGTTGGGCGTTGGACCTCCACGCCATCTTAAACATGTTTGATGCAAAGTTGTTAGTTCATGATCAAGTACCAGGATCAGTGGTCATACCACGGGACTGTCATGTGAATATGATTTCTGATGATTCAATGACCCAGAGCAAGGATGGCCCTTTGGTGTTCCAATCCCAACGATGTATCAACAATTTTTTATGGATCTCCCCCACTCCAAATGAACAGTACCCATGAATCGAGAGAGCCTGGCAAGGCATCTACAAGACATTCGATGTCTCGAAGTCCGTGGCAATCAATCCTTCTTGCTTCGACGTGGCTAAAGAGGACCAGGCCTAGTTGATGCAGCGACTAGAAAATAATGACTGGGCAAAGTAGCCCAGGGCAGGAAAGAGAGGTGGCGATCATAGCCTTTGGTCCATGGAATGTTAAGATCGATTAATATAAACAGCATTTGCAAAATGTAGATAAGCATATCATATATGTATGTTCATCTATACTTTTAAGTAGTGCAAAAACCACCGCGATGTTATTTCCTCCTTCGAGACGAATCATTGAACTCCTCTGAATGAACAACCTTGGTTCAATGTCGCCACCAAATCATTGACAATTGACATGATTTTTTCAATGAAGCTTCTCATTTTAGGAAAGTGCGTCAACCTGCCACACATAGCAATGATCTTTGAAAAGGGCGCTAGATGCCCAACAAACGCATCTTATTGAGGCCGGTGAGGCGCCATATTTTGAGAATTTGTTCAGATATGTTGCACCAGGTGGGTGTCCAAGAGACCGGCGGTTCCAAGCGGCCCTTGCCCATCCAGGGACCTTCAGGCGGAAAGTGAACTTCGGAATGGTCATGAAGGTCTATATGATACCCAGTATGATACCCTTGTGCTCCAATCCCTTTTGCAAGTGGTTTTGGAGTGGGTTTTGGGTGCCTAAAGTTCCATTCTCACAGGGTATTTTGGAGTACTAGCAATAGTATATAACTATGGTTTGGAGGTGGACAAATGTTGATGGTTTTGTTCACCCTGCTAGTAGGTTGCAGCACTGTTTTGACCTGTCATTGTGGTGATTTTGTTTGATCAAAATTTCCACCAAGCAGACACACTGACCTACTGAGCCCCCACTGGCTCTCGGTCCGTAGAGCCGTATGGTAAAGGATCTAGCAGCATGGCATGGAAAATCAGAAACAGCCCCGTTCGAAGCGGTTCGAATTTTGATTGAAGGACACCAGTTTTAACCCATGATCACTCCCTGTGCAGCAATCGCATTGGACGGAATCTCAAAGGTTCATCAGGTGAGAAGATGAGACAGCACACCCTGCCTGAAACAAGACTCTATCAGGCTCATGGTGTCTATATTTTTGTCGTTTGCATTTCCAGGCGGGAATGCAAAGAAGAAGGCCAAAGCAGGTGGACCCGTTGTCTGTTGAATCATTTTTTGCCCTCTCAGTATTTCAAAAAGCCCTCAGCCAGACTTGGTTGAAAACCCGGGGACCTGGGATTTGGTTCACTCTTGAAATTATTGGGAGTAAATTTCAACAACAAGTTTTTTGTTGCTGATGTGGCATCTACTGTAACCATTTGCCTATGCGTATAGTTTCACATCAACATCATGTTCGGTCAGCGCATGATCGGTGGGTTTCTGTCAGTTCCATCAAGGGGGACTTTGAACGGGATGTTTCCGGGCAGGTTCATAAATGCCTGCAGACAATGAGAAGTCATGTGAACTGTTGTGTACGGTTCAGAGTTTCGAGTTTCATCCGGCCGAGCGCAGAAGTGTCATGTCGAAACGTCAATATGATTTCAATTTGCAGCGTCTTGCGGCATCCCAAACAAAAACAGATGATATTGCAAAGGAAACAATAGCAACAACAAAAATCAAAAGCAAAAACACCACCAGAGATATCCAGAGACCATGATCATTTTCGGGTCAGCGCTACGTGAGCCGGGGTGAACATGTGAGCATGTTCTACCAGCTTGTGGTTAAGCTGTTGGGTCTGGAGGCGTTGAGTCGGTTCTGCGACTGTGATACGCGCTTCCGAATTGTTATTTGAGATCCTGTGAGGAGTTGGGCTTCTGCGGTCAAAACATGTGAAACGCAACAACATCTGCAGGTAGATATTTATGATATTTCAGGAGATATGAAGTGTATAGATTCCAAATATGATCTATATTATTCTATATTTATATTTTGGATTATATATACTGTATATTATTAATGACAAAATATACGTATAACTGAGGACATGCAACACTTATAGATGGAACGATGGATGTGGAAATAACGCTAGCTTTTAAGGACATGTGCTACCTTCAGGGTCATGTTCTCAGTTGTCCAAAATTGACATGGCGAGCAGGGAGGTTTTTCCAGTGGCCTTTTCCAATTCATGAAAAGAAACCAATAGCGGTCGCCCTCTCCACCTAATTCAGTGCAACACACCGCTTCGGGGGCAATTCGCGCAGCGCAACGTGTAGTCATTGTTGAGAGACTCATTCAGTGCGTTCGCAATGTCAAAAGGTTGCTTCTGTGCTGCAATAGTGCTGTGCTTGAATGATGTCTTGGCTGCTTGGTCATTAATCATTGGGTATAATATGGCAAAATCCATCAAAGTGACCTTTAGTATGTCATAGACAAAGATATTGTGATACATAGTGGTTATCAGCTAGTTTCCGACAGACTTCCATTGTGAATATACGGGGTGGACTGAGATCCTAAACACCAGAAACATTGTCCCAATTGGACCCGGTACACCAGGATTTGCTTCGTTGGTGCTGTGGTGCCATAGTTGGATTTCTTCCGATTCCTTCTAAGACCAATGCCCAACTGCCTGCAAAGGTTTATGGTGGAGTAGGAAACGATAGCAATTGTGTCAACATAGTGACTCTTTGGGATTCGACCATTCCCTGTTCACACTTCTTTACGGAATCAATAGATTTTTGAGATCCTTGCTGCTCCACTTGCCTATAGGTTTTTTCTCTGAGCGAAGTACACCCGATTTGTGGAATAAAAACGAGTCAACGTAGCTGAATTTCAACTTCCAGGCCAAAGCATGCAGAGTTACCCACGGAAGAGGAATTGTGGCACAAGGCATGGATGCGCACTTATGAAGACGAGCTATTTGGATCGCATTTAGACTTGTTTTGCTCTTTTTGGGTGGGTTGGTTTGGGTTGGGCTGATTGATTGGCTGGTGGGCAGCTGAACAGACAAACTTCCAGCGCGAGGGTTTTCATATTTGGCATCCAGCAACAGGAACTTGCAGTGACACCTAAAGCCTTTGGCTGGAGGAGCCCAATATGATTTGTAACATGGTTGTTTATGTTGCTTGTACGATGCCGTAGATTTGATATGATGTATATTTCAATTTACATGATGACTTACCTGATTATGTAATATAACGACTTTGATGATGATGATGATGATGATGATGATGATGATGATGATGATGATGATGATGATGCTGTGTACACATTATTATGTGGTCACAATGGGTTGCATTGTTGCTTTTCCTTCCACAAGCCACCAATGGGTCGATGGAACAAACATCATGCACAAGGGCTGTCAGCAGCCGGGATTGTGAATCAAACAATGGTGCCGGGATGATTTTGATCCTTTGTGGCATGTAAGAATCCTGAATGACCATTCATGTGCGCTGAAGACGACTGAACATTTGCAAAGCACCGTCAAGATAACCTACCCATTCTGACGCATGTGCTAACATACTCGTCATATTCATTCCAAAGACCGACAGATATGTTTCATCTTGTTGCAATTGAAGTTGTTCAAAGGCTTCAACACCGTAAGGGAGACAATTCCCACTGAATGCCACTGACTGATCCTGAGAATCCCAAAAGACCAAGAAAGGAAACCCATACAAAATAAAGAGCATACCATGAACAGGAGATGATTCTAGTGATCAGACATCATTTTGCAATGATTGATATTGACTCTAGTTCCCTTGCACGGACGAGATATTGTCTAGCCATTAGTATTACATGATATCACTACGTTTCATTTATTTGTCATTTGCTGCGCTGCAGTGAAATTAGCAAGGGATGCCAGACTGGCAAATTGAACAAGCAGAGGTGCTAAGCAACGAAAGTCTAGTTCATACCCTTAGGAGCTCAACAACTCAACTCAACTTAAGGTCAGAGTCCGAGTCTGACAGCTCTGAAGGTGCAGAGTTGAGCTGAAGAAAACTTCCTGGAAGATCAATCAATATAATCAATATAATCAATATATATATATATACAAACACATGCAGGTACTCTAAGTGCATAATTATATACATTTCTCATATTTTCCTATATATAGGTATCCAAGGTTGCTATGATTTGCCTATGGGTTTCCCAGGTAGTATCAACTTGTATGGCATTTACATGGAATATATATATATATACATATGCTGCTGAAGTATAGTTCACTGTAGCTACTCGTATTTGCCATCACCATTTACATAACCTATATGATGATACTATGTGACTATACTCCTACGCTTACATGGTGGATTGATTGATTTACCAGTGTTTACCAAAAGGGGGCTGGTTGTCAGACTTCATTCAGAGTAAGTTTGGGAAGGTCGGTGAAGAAAGACATTGCAGTAGGGGCGCTAGATTGCTGTTACCATATTCTATACCAATTGGTGCAAGGTGAAGTATAAGAAGATTACGTAAAGAATTGTGGAATCTTGTTGATTTATGAATCCACTGAAAAGGCACGGATGGGAACTGAAATTATCCAACAGAGATCAAACCTGGCTCCAGGATTCAGGGTTGGTAGTTCATGCAACTTGTATTATTTGTACATCTCTATTCTGTATTTTCAAACCTTGTTTTATCTTCACCTTGGGGAGATGATCCACATTGCCCATCTTAATATTCTTCAACTAAATGGCACATCCCGAACATTTTGTAGGATCGCTGGTTGAGTACTTCTGATATTAAGATTACTAAAGAGTAACACTTATACCAGTTTAAAACACGTATGGGACCATGTGACCACCAGATTGTCCAATAGGCCTTGGTTTCCAGTGGGGGAACTTTTGCCGAAAACAGTGGCAAGAGGGGACACTTTTGGAGAGGAAAGTTCTGAAAGGCTGGAAGTGGTTTTGACGTTGATTAGATCTTTGGATAACACCGGAAAAACTATGAAAAGTTCAGGTTTGATTCCAGCAATACTTTTGATGGATTTGGTTGCATATACCATTTTTTGTATCTACAATGATGCTTTATTCCTGTATTTATTGCCAATTGGAAACTGTCGGTGATGTCCAAACACCCCACTTTCGCTGCAGGGAATGCTGCCAATGCTACAGCTCAATTCTCCGGTTGAGCGGTCCGCATCCTCGGCAGAGTTCGGGAAACCGTGGTTCCACGGTGGAGATGTGGGGAGAAAAACGTGACGTTTTTACCAATACTGTTTTTGAATTGAGATGGTATGTTTGTATTCCGTTTTTGTTGTGGATCAGTTTTTATCATTAGTGTCAGCACTGTTTAGTTACTTTCGGTACTTTGGGGGAAGGTGAAATTGCGGTTTTATCAACATAGTCTATAGGAACCTTGTTATGTTTCCTATTGTGCTATTGCTGAGTACGAAATTCTTTCCATTCTCATGATTTATGTCATTATGGTTTCTACTCAGACTTGGCCTTGCAACGGCCGCCGTTCTCCATTTCCTTTTTGAAGGATTTTCGACCAAGCATTGTTTGGAAACAAAAAACATACTGGATTACTCCAAAACATGGTATTGAAAAGAGCAGGTAGAAGTGTTTGTTGCTGATGTAGGTTTGCAACATGAATACCTATGCTATACCATAGGAATACTAACTCCAATACTACTAATACCAACATCAATACCAATATCAATACTGTACTATACCCAGTCAGAGAAGGCTTGTGAAATGACATCAGCAATTCAGAAGTTGTTTGTTTGAAGATTCAGTCTCAAGAAACAACCTTGATATGTCCTCGATAGGTGAAATAATCGACCGAGTAGTAGTGAATAGATTCGATGATGTTTTAGCAACTCCCAATAAGTTGATTACAGTAGACCCTTCTTGCTATCCTGCTATCCGCCAGTGCTTACGTAATTTTGTGGGGTTAAGCTGGCTGCATGCGGGAATGTCATAGTTGATGAATGCTGGGCAGTAGGAAGGACATGTAAGGACTGCTGGGTAGCATCCAAAACCAATCTCTGCCAGTGGTGTTTTTGACCTGATTCCACCATGGCAATCTAGTTGATCCTTGCCGCTTGTTGAACAAATTTTGTTACTCTACCAGGAGCACCGGCAGATGGGTGTGACTTTGCCAGAGTACTCAGGACATTCTCAGGACTGCTTTTGAAAGTAGCAACTGAAGACTCACTAGTTCACATGTGACAAAAATGCTGAAGTTTTTTGGTTGCCCTCCCTGGAACTAACATAGCTCCTTGAAGTTGCTGGTTGGGAAAGTACTTTCCTTTGGGGAAGGCCTATTTTGAGGGGCTATTTTGGTTTTAGGAAGGTTTGGCATAGCACTGTATCAATGGGACACCTGGACATTGCTGTCTATATATGCGCATATATTACAATCATGTATATATATATATATTAACAGAGAGAGAGACTCAATGATGATCGCTTGAACATGGGATATCTTGGATTCTCAGGTTAAACATCTGATAGAGTGACCTCAAAGAATCTCTTCTCGGTTAGGGATTTTTCGGTTTCATCCATGGTGACAGCCACAGCTTCATCAGATTTTCCGGAGTTGACGCAATCGATTTTATTTGATTCCTTCATGGGACCATTTCTTTTTGTTTTCTCCGTGTTTTCTCAATTTCTCAAAGCCTGTGAGGGTACCTTCATTAGGAACTTGCAGGCAATCTTCTCTTTAAATGATCCCAAAAATGGCCTCGCAACTGGGTCACTAGGTTTTGCCAAACACGAAAAGGGTTTGCCAAAGATGCATTCCTTGATTTGCTATTATGTGAAGGATGGCATTTTGTTGATATACACTGCATCGTCCGAAAGGGTGACATGTTTGCGAAAAGAACAGTTCATGGCCCTTGAACTCCAGGAAGGATACACAAACAATGGGTTCCTTAGCAAAATCAATGCTTTGCATTCATCGAGATATATATCGAAATCATCGTTAAACGCAGTGGGTGAGATGAACACTCCAGTCCTGAGTGGTTTCCAAACGGTGTTTTAAGATGGGGGTGTCCAAGATGTTGCTTCCCGCGCATGACACAACCTTTAAAAGTTGTTGTATATATATATATATACACCAAAACATATCAGTTTGTTTTCTCCTTTTCCTTGTGGCGACAACCATAGACACACCCAGCCCATGCATGGGTAATTCGGAAGATGCAACTCTTCTGAAAAAAATCCAGGGATCCCGGCGGAGCCATCAACAGCCGGATCTGCGAGTCAAAGTTGGCCAAATGGATGCGTGAACAGATGACATCTCATGTTGGTACAGTTGCCACGCCGAAGGACTGGAAAAACCAAAACTGGCAAGGAGTTCATGGAGGTGGGCAGAGATCCACCTCCTGGTCAACTTTTGTTTGTTTGGATTTAGCAATGACCATGAAAGCTGTTGCGAACAGTTTTTGGCATTGAATTCCAGTCGAAAGTGTGGCGCCGTTTCAGAGAAGTTAGAGAACTGGTCAGTTTAATCAGACAGAGAACTGGTCTTTCGATAGCTTCTGCTGTTCCAATCTTTGGTTTCAGACGGATTGTGAGCCTTGTCGATGGCAACCAGGCATGCGATTGCATATATGTAATATTATTTATAGGAGTATACCATACCAGTATATACCCTGCTCTTCCAGTTCCCTGTATGATATATAGTGTACGTATTTGGAACCAAATTCCCACTCACTAATATATCCCGTAGCTGAACTCTAGGTTTTCATTCTTTGTGGTTCCACAAATATAGGCAGCTGGAAGATCTGGGCACAAGGATTTCAAATTTCACACATGTGATTCTTAAATTGTGTAGTTGGTTGGATGTCTATCGAATGATGTTAAGTGATGGTGAGAAGCACCTTCAAGAATGCTGCAGATTCCAAATTCTTTTAAGGTAGAATATATGCCTGCAATGTGGATTGATTAATAAGATTTCTTATCAAGTTTATGAATTTGATGTTTTATCTACAGTGTTTGCTGACAAATGTGGATCCCTCACACTGCACAGGTATCCATTGCTTGGGGTTAGTACAGTACAGGGCAACCCTTGAGAATCATCTGATAAAAAAGACATGTTTAGCTCACATACTTGAATCAGCTTGATAAATCCGCTAGCATCCAAGTCCTTTTGGTTGGTGCTTCTTTCCACAAGAAAAGTCGTGTGCCAAGCTTCACAGACGTCTGGAGCAGTCGAATTTCGTTTGAGCTGTGGCAAGTTCAAGAGAACAACTCAAGGACTCGTGCAATTCGCCTTGAGGTCATCAGTGGTTGGACAATGAACATGATATGTNTCACTGTAGGACTTTATTTTAAAGCACGTTTGACTGAAAGAACTGTATGTTTGCTTTCTGTAAGAATCATCTTTGAAGCAAGACAATTGGTATGATTTATATACCTGGGGCACTCGTAGGGACTTCTTTTGATTGAGGGACTTGAATAGGACGACAATCTCGGAATATCAGAGTTACCAATTAGCAAGGAAGGAGAGACAATCAGTGAAGTCAGGGATCCGGTTCCAACACCTCAGGATTGTCAGATAATTGGCGAATTAGAAGTTAGATGTAGCCATCCGACATGGATTTTCTATTATTCTATATTGCATTTATCTGTTCTACATCCCGTACCTTGTTAAATAGTACGTGCTGAAATATGATATGGTATAATTTCATGTAATCCGCACCATAGTGCACCAATGTGCAGTCTGTATAAAACGATCTATTTTATTGCAATAGTACAATACAATGCAATATGATATGATACATGTTGAAATACATCATAGCATAACATCGCATAACATGATATGATTTGATGGGATATGAGATTATGTGGTAGGATGTGGTGTGATGTGATATGATATTAGTTGTAATAGGATATGACAGGACAAAAGTTATATGTAAAGCAGTTAAATAGTGATACAGCACAACATGATATTGTATTTGGTTCTATGGAGTGTAAAGTAATGGACGATATAAATGTAGTGGCTTGGGCATATAATAGTGTGAATGGACGGATTCAATTACTGAATCATATTTCACTGCCTTGTAAGTTTCAGGGTTCCAGCAACTTACTGTGGAAAACACGGCTCTATCAAACTTTACCCTCCCTGAAACTAACATAGCACCTGAAAATGGATGGTTGGAAGACTAGTTTCCTTTTGGGAGACCCTATTTTCAGGTGCTATGTTAGTTTCAGAGAGGGTAATACCTACGACCCAATGGTACAATGCTAGATTCGGAATGTTTCCTAGCCAGTTTATTTCGATGCAGGTGAAGTGTAAGCTGGGAATTTTGGATTATTTGTAGTATAGAGTAGTTTATACTATTCAGTGTTGGTACATGTATATATATATATAAATGATTATAACTATATATGAATATATTGTTTAACTATCGTTTGGGTCGCAAATTGTAGTCTTGTGTCACAGCATGATGGAGCAGTAAATTACAGCCTCAAATGAAGTCAAATGTGTCGTATGATGTACTATAATCATCTTATATTTACCCTCCCTGAAACTGACATGGCACCTGAAAATGGATGGTTGGACGATGAAATGTCCTTTTGGGATGGCTTATTTTCAGGGGAAACTTGTCTGCCAACCATCCATTTTCAGGTGCTATGTTATTTTCAGGGAAAGTATTTATTTTTGTATTCTATATATATAAATCACAAGAGCATTTTGCTTCACGTTTGCACATTTGCCAAATCATTGAATCGTGACTCCAGACAACCACTGATGTCGTCACCGCTGCGTCGTGGCGATGGCCGAATAGTCGAGGCCCTTTGGATCCGTGGATATCTGTGGATCATGGGGGTGAGCCTCCTAAACAGCATCAGTCATGGCGCCATCATGCCGGATCCCTACGGTGACCATGGAAGGGGAAAACCCTAAAAGATTGACCCTGGAAAAATGGCTAAATTTCAGTGGTCAGTTTCTTGAAACTCAACACGATTGTGGCCCGTTCTCGTTGTTGAGAGGCTGAGGCAAGCAATGAAGTTCCAGGCTATAATCCTTTGCTTGAACAAAGCAGGACAGCCCGATTTGCTTGACCAAATGGCATTCTGATAGGGCAAATTGGCAGCGTTTATGGTGTCTGCCTGGCATCGAAGCTGACCAAAAGTTCCGGCTTGAGGCCAAGCCACTTCCAAAAAAATGGTCGGGAGCTGCGATGGTTTCAAGTTTGGAAGGGGGATATTGGTGATTTCACATTTGCAAAGAAACATGTGGCAATTTAAAACAATATAGTAATGTGTATCATGGTGTATCTATATATATATATATATGTATGTATTCTCCTGCTGCATTCCTGTGCACTGCTTGGAGTTTTTTGAGTAGACTGCTCAGTTCATGTGTTGTGTCAACCGACCTCAAATGTAAGGCATGTTTTCTTTCGAGTCAGTTTTGGGTATGGCCTCGTATTCGGTAGAGCGGATGCAATCGGTGCAATGCGGAAGGTACTGGAAGTAAGTGCTTTGCATCTGGGGTAATGGCATTTGGCAGAGACAACTCCGAAATCTACGTTTGGCTTGGTACATGCCGCTGTTCGGTGTTCATTTCTTCTCAATATCTTCATCGTAATTACTCTATGTCTATGGTAGGCATTGTTTGTTGATCATTTGCTTGACCGTGTTATGTGTTGTTGTTCCATCGAGTTATGTGCGTTTTCATATGTTATGTTTTATTTTAATGCATTTTCACAGACGTATATTTAGTGGATGAATGTAACTATATAGTTTCCTTTGCAAGCGCTCTCAACTGCTCAAAATATCTATTAGTCCATTCGAGTATTTGCAGAATGCTGCTAAAGATCTTTGAGCACCTGAACCGATCCCATGATTGTTGTAGGACCGTCGGACCACATTTCCTAGATCACGGTTACCACACTAGTCTACACGACAATCCCGAAAGCTGCTATGCTCAACTCGACATGTTGCTCGCCACGAAAACAGATTCCACATACAAGTAAAAGAAGAACCTGCAGTCACAGAGAAAAACAACATGTTCTTTTTATTGTTGTTTCCTACTAGCTTTCACTCATTCCCACTCATAAAGGTGTTTTATTCCTAAAGCAAGTCGTGTTTCGACAATCTCGTTGGTGGTTTCAATGGATCCACAGAGATGAAGTCTGGAACTTGGCCCAGTCTTTTACCTTAAGAATTTTGATGGACATCTTGAATATGGAACTTGAAGATCACCTGTAAGTTCAGAAAGATATATTGAAATGAATGAATCAATATGAAGCACATGTTCGTTTTCTTTGAAATGTATTGGCTTTCATGATTTGAAATACATGTTTTCATACAAATTTCATATGTTCAAAAAAATATATATATATATGTAGATATGTATATATATATACATAAATTTGTTTGCTGCATATATACACCAATGCACCCCTCCCTTCCCCCAAAACAGCAACCTCCGGGCCTCTTCGAGGTTGCAAGGTGCCCTCGGTAAGCGCTTTGCTTCACCACGGAACTGGGCTCTTGGTGGCAGGCCGGGCCTGTCATGGAGACAGTTGTTTGATATAAAATGGATAGATGTTTGGTGATATACATGCTTATGATTGCACATACATCATGCAACATTTGTAAATATATATATTCTTTACAATTAGGTTTGTTACATTATATCCAGAACTTGGGGATGCAGCTTTCAATGTTATTAAAATGAAGCTTTGAGAACTCAGAGCCACTCTCTATCCAGCATTTCGCATGGTTTGCTACAGTAGGATACTCACATTTCTACCATGGCTACCTTTGTTTGTCCCTTTTGAACTCTATTCACACATAGTATGTTTGAGGAGCTAAACCTACTGGGGTGACGGTGAGACTGGTTTCTGTTCATGTTCGATCAGTTTTTCCATACCTAATGACGCTTGATTTCACAGTTATGCTATACGAATTTGGTCTGGAAAGTTGTGTTATCGGCAAAGGAACATCCTTTAATGTACAGGAGAACGACCTTACTTTAACTTGCACATGATTGTTTTATCATATCCTGTCCTATTAGGTCCAGTCCTATCCAATCTTATCCATCTATTGTTGGTCGGAAAGATGAAGCACCATGGCCTTCTCATCAGGATGCAAGTAAAAACAACATGTTTAGGAATTGATTTGCCTTGGGATAGATTCTCATCTCATGATTTACATGTTTGCCAGAAGTGTGAAGCTATCCCATCACAAACTGGCCACATTCTCCAAAAAACTCAATTTATGAGATCTTGAATTAGGATTTCAACAACACCTTACAAACACTTACTAGTAGGGTGGGTGTCCATTTCTTGACCCTCAAATTTTGGTGTATGTGATGTTCATCCGCATCACCGATGCCAGGAAAGTCGATTCCAAGGTGGGGTTGAGTTGTTGAGACTGGAAACAGTTAGAGATACGGTGGGATAAGAATCAACACACCATTATGTGTCCAAGGATCATGAAGTTGTTTTTTGCTTTTTGTTTCTGTAAAGACCATTGTTTTTTTGTTTTAGCATATATAAGTTGTTAATGCATAAACTGTATATATATATATGATCCAGCCCCCCCTGGTTCCCCCCCACC
>DF241273.1:28997-94082 GCA_000507305.1 Breviolum minutum Mf 1.05b.01 | reverse complement strand
GTACGTAGTAGTACGTAGTAGTACGTAGTAGTAGTACGTAGTAGTACGTAGTAGTACGTAGTAGTACGTAGTAGTACGTAGTAGTACGTAGTAGTACGCAGTAGTACGTAGTAGTACGCAGTAGTACGTAGTAGCTGTTGTTGTTTTTGCAGCAGTAGTACTATAAGAGTAGTAGTATACAATGTAGTATTACAAAACGCTGCAAATACCACGGTTTCGGAGGCCGAGCTTGTCAAAACAGTGTAAATACCATGTGTTTTGGCGGGTTCCATGAAAATGTAGCTAAAACGTAGGTTTTGGACCCAACCCATTCGGGGGGGGGGGGGGGGGGACTGGGAGGCCGGAGGCCGCCATCATATATATACATATATTGTAGGATGTTCGTCAAGGCTTGGAGTCAACAATTTCAAGGAAACAATAAGAATCCTATTGGAGCATCTTTGTGGGCTCTGGACGTGTTACGGTTGATAGGTTTAGATCTGCACATGTCATCAGCAACCTTGACCAGCTTGTCGATCTGTTAAAATGTTACAAAGTTCCCCTGTAAGTGTGGGAACTTTTCAACTAAAGATGGAATGATAGGGTTTGGAGACGATTGGTGATTGGTTGAGCAAAAAATGCATGAAAAACGTGCATTGGAGAGAAACAACAGAACCCACCAGCAAGAGTCCACTGAGTCTTTAAATCTTCCATGGGAAGATATTGTTCCCAGCTTTTCACTCCAGTGAGACGGGTATGAACCTGAAACTAAGGGCTGGAGTAATCGATCAATCATCTTACTCTCATTGAACCGTTGTTTGATCATCGCAGATACACATCGTTTCTTCAAAATCAACCATTGCAGATCAACAAGTGATTGCGTTGACCTCATGTAGTTTTCCCAGTTGACACCATGCAATCCTGTTAGGATGTGGAGCACGAAAGTCCGACGAGTACCGAGTCTGAAGTTGTGGGGTGGTCTGTGATATCGCTGGGGATCACTGCAACATTTGATGGCTGAAATCCTGCAATTGGAATGCGAAAATGGCATTTAACAAAGAGGACAACCTACCAGCTGGTTGATTTCAGCTGATTTCAGCCATCAGCAGTAAATTAAAAAACACTATATTGATCATTTAGGAAGCAAACACCACATGGAATGCATGCAACGACACAAGGCAATGCTTCAACGCTTAGAGTGGGAGCTGTTTCAATCGTGCAACATGTTTCGCCGATTTGGATTAGCACGAGTTTTGACAAGGAGTTGAATGGAAACCGATTTTGACACAATAACAGAATACAAAAACTATTTCCAGGTTCTTCCCAGTGACCTTTTTGGGTGTTTTCAGTGACCCTTTCAGGGGTTCAGGGACCACTATTTGGGTGATCATCAGGTCACTTGGAAGAAGCTGGTTGGTTTGTAGGTTTTGCCCCTACCTGTGGAGATGATCCAATTTGACTAATATTTCTTGTTCAAATCGGTTGAAAACCAACAACTAAATGAGATATAGTAAGAAGTAGATCCCCCGAAAGGGCTAATGATTGAAAGGCATAAAATGGGGCGTGGAGATTCCTGATGATTTACTGTTATTTTCAACCAAAATGACAAACCGCATTGGCATCCTAAAAGAGTTTACCGTCCCTGAGACTAACATAGCACCTGAAAAGATGGTATCCCAAAAGGAAAGTAGCAGGTAGTCTTCCAATCATCAATTTCAGGGGCTATGTTAGTTTCAGGGAGGGTAGCGGGTAGCCACCTTGTCCTTGGGAAAAAGGAATCTGCAGACACCGGACCAAGGCTTGCCCGAATTGGAGATTCTGAAAGGCGTTTCGGCCATGTGTCGAAACAATCGAGGGATGGGGACCGGGCTGGTCAGCACATTGGTCAAGCTATCAAGAGCTCATACATGGTCATTCTATTTGTATCTATTTGTTGGTACTTTGAGGTACTGGTTTCAATCAAGTACAGATTTGTCCCTTGTGCCAAATATCTAGTATCAAATACCTTATGCCTGAAACATGACTCTTGGCATCATTGTGATTTGGTTGACCAGAGGTCCATGCGAGCTCTAAGTAAAGTTGAGCCATTCACTGACCATAACCTCCTTGGTGCTTCGTTAGGGAATGATCTCTATGGGAAATGGACCCTTTAAAACATCCCTTTAAGGCTATGGCTCAAAATTGTTGGACTTCAAAATGGACCAAGCAATCGAATAAACAACAAGAGCTATAAGAAAGATAGTGACGATGATAATTGTAAATACGCCCCAAAAGATATTGCGGTCCGAAACTGTCACCCAATTTTGGAGCGACACCCCCCAAGATTGGGACTCACCTAGTCTCATTCTGGACAACAGGCAAAGAGAGTCCAGAAGAAGTGGAGGTGCCCCAGTGCTTCATTGGATTCACCGGTGTGTTGGAGATCATTACTGCTAATTGTATGGAGTGATCATGTCTTTTGTGAAGGAAACAACAGTATCCATCCACACAAGTAGGAAGCAATAGATGCTGGATGATGCTGGGTTTTTCATGTTTTGTGCAATATCTTCCAAAGGGACCTCAATCTCATGCCAGCTGCTGCAACTTGGAAGGACTTCAGGGTAGTCTTACATTACCCTGGTTGGAACATTTGCCATGAAAAATCATTGCAAGTAGATCTTGTTTTTAATTTTCAGATTCCAAGTTCAAACAGCCAGCTGTGTGAGTTTTTCTGGTTGGAATCTCCGAAGTTTCAGAAATTCCACCGGGATTCCACCCTGGGGAACCTCGACTCCCCGGTGGTGAAATCCAGGGCACTGAAGGCAAAGAGCTTCCGACGGAGAAGGGTGAGAAGCTCTGAACCGAAAAAATTGACAGTTTTGTTGGGGATGAACTCATGGATGTTGTGTTTTTGGTTGAACATGACTTGACAATTTGAAGTATATAGAAATGTGAACTACTATGAAGTGCTCAGATGTGAGTTTGGAATCGCCAAGCGGAAATTTGAGAGCATCATAGGTTGCCGAAGACTAGACTCGACATTTGCAAAGTCTCCCAGAGATATCCAAAGATATGAATGTGGGATGCCTCTGAACTATTTCTGCTGCCTGGCATTCAACACTTACCATAGCAGTCAAAAGTGGATTTGGAGGCCATGTTCGATGAAACATGACCACATCCAATCAATCCGATTGCATGGTTGCCTCATTCAAATTTTGCCAAGATCGGCAAACCTCATGCCTGATAAGAATATGCTTACCCTTCCAAGAGTTGCTATGGGCATACAGAAAGCAAAATAATCCTCAAATCATCGACATGTTTGAGCATCCAGGTTTTGTTTTCGAAGCCCTATATGAAGGCATGGTCTTAAGCCAAAGTGCGTGAGATTCCTAAGGTTCTCCTCCTGAACCAGCAGAAGGCGCGTTGCCGCATGAGAAGCCGCAGGAGGAACTGAAAGAGGAGCCGAACGAGGAACGAAAGGAGGAGTCGCAGGAGGAACTGAAGGAGGAGCCGAACGAGGAACGAAAGGAGGAGTCGCAGGAGGAACTGAAGGAGGAGCCGAACGAGGAACGAAAGGAGGAGTCGCAGGAGGAACGGAAGGAGGAGCCGAACGAGGAACGAAAGGAGGAGTTGGACCAGGAGTCAAAAAAGGAAGCGGAGGCCGCTGGGGGCTGTGGGCATGGTGCTTTGCTGATTTAAATCCGCTGATGTTGGAACCACGAAAGTGATCGAATTTGATGGACTTGAACTTCTAATTAGAAACTCTCAGCAATGCAAAACTGGCTGTCGGTCACTATGGATCATGTGAAACCTTCACAGTAGGGAATCCCAACCTTAAACTTGCTCCTTTAATCTAGACTTTTGGCATGGGACGTGATAGTTGTATTCCGTACCAGTTACACTTCCAATGGATTTTAGGAAGCTTATGTTTTGACACTACATTGGATCCCTGCAGAGTCCCTCAAGTCATGGATCAGACAAAGGTCACAGTAAAAATGCAACTGCCAGGAACCGTCAAAATTCGTATTCAGGGACACAAGACTTACTAATTATCCAACTTGTTGCAAACCTTGCCGGCATCTACGCATACAATCTAGTGTTTACTTCTACGTAAGTATGTAGTTATGTTACTTCTTGAACACGACACCTGTACTATAATTTACAGTCTATAGTTGTTTCATATTCATACATGTTACTGTAATTACTATTACCATTTAAAAGTGTTCCATTAATCGCGCTGCTAGAGAGCAACCTGGAACTTTTTTGGTCTTCAACCCACAATTGTTTAGGTTTCATTTTCCTTGTTTATAGAATTCTAATTCTATACTATACGGTAGACTATACGAATTTGACGACAGACTGGAAGAAGCAAATCTTGCCGAACACAACGAAGAGCCTGCAATGAATTTCCAGTATTGTTCCAACCCAAGCCAAATAAGACCCGAACGATTCCTGAAGTTTATTTTTCCCCACCTATCCCTAGACATCCCATATGGTGGATCACTACAGGATACCTTGTACATATAGATATGTAGGATAGACTCATTATTTGCATAGCAAGGCTTAACTACCTGTACGGTTTCATCACTTTGCGATGTGTATGCTACCATTTCACAGGTATGAATGTGATTCATTTACACAAACATCATTATATATATACAATATATCTTTGTCCTTAAACTACAGCTTCTAGAACTTAAACTGGAGGCAACTACAGCTTCTAAAAACTTCACGCAACCTTGAAGCAATCGGAACTTGTCAAGACTGGTAGCTTATGACCTCCAACGCGCCCATCATCTTCCCCTGGGGCCCAGGATGCAAAGGTGGCATCGGAAGCTCCCGAGGTGTTTTGCACTTGGTAAAGAAAAATGACATTTTGCCTCTTGAGGATTGGGGTCATTGTGTATATATTTATATTTACATATATTATAATATACATTTATGCCAGTATGTAGATATACATACATTTCTGTATATCTATATACGTACATTAATTACATATCTATTGATATACATATGAAATTACTTCTCCTACAAGTAGGACGTGCACCACAATTTGAGAGTTGAGTGCCTAGCCATTTACTTGAACCCAGGTGTAGACCTCGTCAGATGCTTGGAGTTGTGTTCCAAAGAACTGGTATAGTCTGGAAGAGATACTTGTAGAAACATTCCCCTACTTTGATACATATATTATATATATACATATATATTTTATAGTTGCAGAGAATTCACAAACATATGCGTTCTATTTATATACAGTACATGGTATATACATATATATATACATATATACTTGTTGGTTTGAGCTTAGAATGATTTTGGTTTTCTGATCCACATGCAATGTATATTTTTATATATACACATACTTCTATAGAATTTCAGAAGTGTCTATATCTATATTCACATATCTTTGCCACTTGTATTCCACCTTGTCACTTCGGATTCTGGTTGAGCACACCGGCTCTTGTGGACATGAAGTCGATTGCAAAAAAGTATCCTTGCAAGGCCTCAAAACCATGGCACAGAAGAACTATTGATAGATACCCAATAGACCTTTGGTTTATTCACTTAGATATCCACATACTAACTGCGTTCATCTAAGTTGATCTCAAATCTACTATGGGACCTAAACATTACCATCCTGGGAACTAACATAGCCCCTCCCAGCCGATACTTTTGAGTCGATGATTTTCCTTTTCCTGTTTGGTGGGATACGTGATCGTTGCCAGGTAATTCCCTTGTTTGTTTCTCAATCACCTTATTTCCTCCTTTGATCATTGCCAGGCTGGAAGATTGACAGCTGAGATTTGTATAGAAGCGGAGGCTGGAGCTGTGGAATCATCCTTTGGAATGCGGGTACCTTCAGATTTTATAAACGAGTTTTTAGAAGCTTAACATGCGCTAACTTTATGATTTTTATAGAAATTGTGAGCTAGAATAGCTTGGGGTTAGAACTAGTACTGTAAACTTTGATAGTTGTGAAGAGCAGTGGGTATCCAAGTGCTTAGTGCAAAAATCCAATGGTTTTTTAAGACCGAGTCGAGGCCTGGGTTGCAGTTCAGGTCAGATTCTTTCACCAAGGTTGACAATTAGAGCTGAGACTTACCTCTGACACTTGGGTCTAGGATTTCCGATCCTTAGAAGATCAGCGCCTGGAACGCTCCTTACTGAAATAGTGGGAAACCTACCCAAATCCATCACTCCAAGAATTTCTCTAGCATCATTAGCATCATGCTACCCAATATTGTTGCCATGATCCTCAAAGTTGAATGTCGATCATTGCGGGAACATTGAACATGAAGAATCGTGTTGCCATGGAAGTAGCGGCCCCACTTGGGACGAAGTTTGGCGATTGCAGTTCACCCAGGCACCCGAAGAGGAGGGCACTTTGGAGGTGTGCTTCGAGGGTGGGTTGACATCAGCCCTACAACTCGAAAGTGTTGAATAGCCAACTTTCCTGCAAACTAAATGTCCATCCAATTCGACGAGCTGGAAGATGTTATTCCTTTTGGATGAAATCATAAGATATATACTGTGCTACATATACTTGGTGCGAAGCTATGGAATCGCATTTAATTTAGAATTACTTTTACATGCAATGTATACATGCACATATATATAGTTGTCATTGTTATTAGTTATGAGAAGATTGTGGATCTTGTTTGTGTTCCAATTGCCAAGTCTCATGTTTTACATAAACACACCCACACACACCTTTACGTTACTTCACCGAAAACAGACAGTGCAGCATATCTTCTCTTACAGCATTGGGTCCCCACCTCGCATTATAGGTCAAAGAGGCAGACGATGCCATCGTGGCGTTGGAGAGTGAGGTGGTGAAATGGACTCAGGGATTGTCAAGAATAGTTACATGATGTTTTATCACGACCAGTCAACTTGTCCCTCTTTGATGGTTCCTCTATCGGAAATGAGGGCTGGGGTGTGATTAAGCCCTCATCTCGGGTGCACACTGGTCAACATTGCACCTTGAAATATTTCAGCTATATAATATGTTTCACCATGGGATAATGGAAATAATACCCGCTTATAGCAGGGGGATTATATAAATGCCACCAAAAATATAGTCTTGACGGGCAACATGTGCAGGAAACTGTCTCAGATCCTGGCTTCTGGAGCATCTTAGCTAACCAAACATGCAAGGAAGGGAGGAGGACTTCTTCTTTTCAATACAACTCCATGCCTTTATATACGGTAGCCCCTTTTTTAGAACTCTTAATCCGAGTCTGGTCTGAAAATTTCAGTTGATTTGTTAGCTCATGCATCCTTCATCGATTGGGTCCGACTATTCCCAACGCCTACGTGTGCGTTGCTTGACCATGAAGTGCCGCAATTGGATGTCAAGATTTGTATAGACTTGTAGCTTCAAGTCTTTGAGGGTCTGAAGTACTGTACCACTATTGTCGTTACAGGGGAAGTCATTGCTTTCCAAATCTTAAAAGGATTTCTATAGTGATACCCAGTGGCAATCTAAGTCTTGAAAACATCCAACTATATGTATAATATGTACGTAATGTATAATAAAGCAGTATTTAGAAGGTCATTGAATCTACTATACCTGCATGATAGTATACGTGCCAGGCGCTGACAGCATCACCATCACCCCAGGCATGGCTTGGAATTGGTGGGACAGATGCAGCTCAGGTGATTTAAGTCACTCTGCATGGATTTTGCCTTACCTCAATAAGCACGCAATGAGTACCTTCAAGTACCAGCAAACTCGGAAACATTTTAGGGTTTTGAACATCTCAAATTCGGCTGCTTCAAGTAGGACGGTTTCATGGTGGTTTTCTTTTGTTCACAAACACTAGATGTAGATGATCCGAAGACACCAAGTGAGGAAACACCATACACATTGCTACCTCCCAGGGCTCAGCTGTAGCGAAGTCATCAAATCTATGGAGTATATACTGTATTTAGAGGATTGTCTATGGTATCACATCAGCAGCCACATCGCACTTTTCTGATAGGATTAACTTAGCCTTTTGTTCCTGAGAATTATGACATCAAGAGATGGACTGCCAGTTTCATCACAGATATGCCTATCTGACTTGTTTTTTCATATTCGTGTATGTTTATATAGTCTATGCCCATGCATGTCTGGAGTACATGTATCCATGTGCTTATTCGCATTCACGCCGAGTTGACAAATAGAACATGCTTCTAAGCTGTGAGCTGAACTCCATCCAAAGCTCAAGGCCTTGCCATCAAGATGGTGCGGTAGTCATAGTCCATCGCCATTGACCAATGACCATTAATGTTAGATTTGATGATTTGGGCCTTCAAGTTTTGGGTCATGGAATTTTGTAGCAGCTGGTGGGCTTCCACATTCAAGCAGAATCCAACAGAGTTCCCCAACTCTCTAGTGAGGCTCGTCGTCAACAAGTTCTTGAGCCAACGGTGGCCACTTGATGGCACTTTTTTTTGGGGGAAGGTGACTGTTGATGAGGTGTTTGGCCGATTTATAACAAGCGTAGCCAATGTCATCCCAAGAAGTTTAGCAGGAAGTCCTCCTAAGATGGCCTTAAATCTGGTTTTGACTTCGAAGTAAATTGTCCAGAGATTTTGATACTCTGTGAAAGTAATAGCTCGCACTTGCCTTGAAGATCCTTGAAGTCATCCCCAAAAGGAAATTTATTGAAACTGTTCTTCACAAACTTTTTTGGGACAATGAAGCGAAGGAACTGATGGGTTGAGAAGAGTGCAGCTGCAATTGGAGCAGCAGATATGGACAGACCTTCTCTCGATTCAAGCAGATACTTGTGCCATTGGATCTTGAAATGCTGTTTCTGTTCCACACAAATCGCAGTTGTTTTTATTTTAATAACCCCGCAACCGAGGTCGTGTTTGCCAAGCGTTTTGAAAATTTCAAAACAAACTTAAACAGTTTCATTTGAGCAAGCACTTGGATCATCAGTTGAAATTCTCAAAATGATTTTGCCATAATGATCATCAGTTGAAATTCTCAAAATGATTTTGCCGTAATGCTTTTGAGAGCTTCCCACCTTTACTTATAGCTGCAATCTTGGTTGGTAATTTGGTCCAAATCTTTTTGCTATTTCAATATTCAAGAAGTCATGGAATCTAGAGCCACACATGTTCTCAGCATTTTATTGGATCACACCTTTGATTCACCCCTCAAAAGAATATATGAAATCATACATGTCACTTGGAACAGACCATTTCAACCATAGGGGAGTTTCAGGGCTTATTATATCGCTCTCAAGCAGTTTCTCCAATATTGTAGCCCTCAACAACTTGAGGGAAACAAAAACACATATCCAGCTTCGAAAAAAGGACCCCCCCATGGGTTGGTGGTTTCTAAGAGGTGCCGGATCTTCCAAATCCTCTGATGAAGTTTGGTGAAAGTTGACTTGTTGATTCACTGCGTTTGAGCCCAACACGCAAAAGCCAACCCAAGAGTTGAAACATTGAAACTGAAACGAAAATCATTATGACTCACTATACAATTGTAAACTGTTTCGGATCCATTTCTGTCCATTTGTTCACATGTTTCCAATGATCGTTTTGGTTGGGTCATTTTTCCAAAAGCTTGGGCCCAACAATTCATCCTGCGTCATCAGGTTGAAGTGCAGGAGGTTGCTCCTCCTTTAAAGGTGGAACTGGGGGGCGATCTGGAGGGCTTGAAGAAATAGGACCCCCGTATCATATCGAAATGATTTCAATTGATTTCATGTATAGGAGTTATTTTCATAGGTTAGTATCTAAATATGTCATTTGCTTCATTTAACGTATGTATGTATGTTTTATTTATGTTTGTGATTTGTGTTCTCATACATTTGTATATTGGGCTACGAACCAAAACATTATACTGCTGTTGATGAAAGAACTCTTTCAGTGGCATGTATAAAACCCTGAAAATAGTAGGATAAGAGAAACCAACAACTTGAACTGCTTGGCCACTTTTTTGAACCATCAACAGTATGACATGGCACTTCAATTCTCTTGAGATCCTCTCTACATATCAGGTGCGCGACCAGCTGTTGCCCCAACGAGTTCATGTTACTTGGATTCCTGACTTTGCTGCAGGGGAACGATGTGGTGGCATACCCCCCCCTAAAACTAACATAGCACCTGAAAATGGATGGTTGGAATACAAGTTTCCTTTTGGGATGGCCTATTTTCAGGGGCTATGTTAGTTTCAGCGAGGGCATCTCACACGCTTCCACGTGACATCAAATTTGTGACCGATCTGAAATCAACTAGAGACATCTGTACAACTGACGCACATAAACACACAACTGACAAAGAATTGCGCAGATACTCAGGTGGCATTCGACAATCTACATTTCTTGCACACCAGGGTCGGCTTGTGGATTTGAAGGGGTGACCAGCTGAGGTAGTTCTCCTTGGTGACAGTACGTTGGACAATGAGAGGCCTATTTTTTCGGGGCCAGCCGCAATGCTGAACAAAGAGTCAGGAACCATGTGAGGACCAACTTTGTGAACATGCTATGGATCATGTAGGACTGACACTAATCATCAGAAAGGCAGACTCAGCTTTGGTTTGAGTCGCTTTTGCGCAATCTAGTAGACATATAATAACCATGTCTATGTCGTAGATAATTAGATATATTATAATCTATAGATGTTTCTATATACAGAGTTCCTGCACCCGACCAACACACTTCTCTCCCGGAAAACATTTGTATATGTCCAAACATCATGGATATACGTCATCCTGGACAGGTATTTGGACTTGAACGAAGGAGGGGAGCCTGTGGGTATGCAACTGTCTCGCAGGTGTGGTGAATTCTTTCTCCCTGTGGAAGGAGGGAAGGGAATGAGATTGCTGCTCTGTTTTGAACGTGTTTTAGGTGTTTTGACCGATTGGCTACAGTTTTTGTTTTTGTGTTTCGTCACCTTTACATGTTTTGACAGTTTGTCCACCTGAAGGTTAGCGACACGTCATTGCAAGACTCCCCTTTTTGCATATATCTGTGCATGTGTGTGTGGTCGGGTGCTCTCTTGACTGAATAGGGTCACCAACTCTTGCCAATGGTTCGGAAAGAAACCCATCTCGGACGGTTGTCACTTCGAGGTGCGAAGAAATGGATTGGGAATTAACGATGCTGGCTACCGATGGCTCCACTTTGGATGATGCACCTTGGCAGCAGCCGATAGAAGGATGGGGGTGAATCCAGTCGCGATGCAGGCGCCCTAACGTTGAAAAAACACAGAAGAAATCCCTGTAAAAACTGGCACAAATGTTCGTTTTGAATTCATTATTTATATAAATCCAGTAAAAGTACTATAAATGCGTTTCTTAGTTTATATATCAAAGATCATAACATGATAAAATGTACTACACCTATTACTTATGATATACATATATTGTATATAATTGTTTAATGTATAGAATGAGTGACTTGACAAAAACATATGTGTATCTATCAATGCATATATATATAGATACGCGTCATATTTCTATATCTATACACTTTGAGATTTGGTAGATTGATCCAACTGTTGGGTCCGTTTACCCACATGGAATGCCATTGATAGCCACTGTATTGTGCCTATACATACAGTAGTTACTTGATGAAACATATGAAATTTGAATGTGAAAACAAACAAAACAACAGAAATTTGAAATAAAGGCATATCTATCCCGCCGGGTTGACAACCGCGCTAGTAGTCATTCACTTTTTTCAAAATCGGAAAATCTTGAATCATAAAAATGTTGTTTTTACTGAGGCGAATTGACGATTTTTCACAGTGTCGATTTCTGGAGAATCCAAAAAACAGCCCGAAAAAGCGTCACGGATTTTGGGTCCTNGCAGTCCATTCCCCGAATGACACGATACATGGAAACCAAGGAACATGTTGAAATGTGGTGTAACCGCTTGCGCGGTTTCCAACCCTCTAGCATATCTATGTATACACATATGTATATATATATTTATATACGCACATATACATATTTGACAGCATGGCAGTTGTAGCAGTGTTTATTGCCTTGTATCCCAGGTGGCAATTCGTCAAGTACCGGCCACAAGCTTAGCAGCACGGAAGCTTCAACTCCAATGGTGGGATGAGTAGAGATGATTCAACATGAGAACATCATGTACTGTATGGCCTGTGTGGGGTTCCAGTTTGGTATAGTGCATTAACTCAAATTTGTTTTTGTGTTGGACTGGATTTGAGTGAGAGTCGCGATTTATGTTCATGTAGAAGTGCTGCAGTTAATGGTGAGATTATACAGAACATTATTTAGTTGTGAAAAGAATTCTTTCTTTGGTCTTTGTGTCACATTTTATTTGGGGTTCCTCATGTTCTGGGCCCCACATTCTTCCCGCCCGAAGTCCTGCATTGAAAGAATTTCAGACACTGAAACCTGTCAAATGTCACCAAGGTGAAAGTCTATATCATCACTTGCCAATACGTGGGAGTTACTAGTTAAGACGAATTTTAGGTATGTTCCATGTCTTCACTATCGGATTGCACGAACAAATGCGTTTTTTGTGGAAAATACTACCACTTGCACCAACACCTCAGCAGCACTGAGATCATTCCAGACGATGTCACGCACATTGTGTTGTCTGCCAGTGGCAATGACCTGCTACGTTTGCTGAACGAGGTGGATGGGGATTTAGTAAAAGAACTGTGAATCTGTGAATTGTATCATCAAAGGATTGTATCATCAAAATGTTGCTGTAGTCATCATCATCATCCTCCTCCTCATCATCATCAACATTATATTATTAAATGATTACCATCATCATTCATCTTCATCATGGCAACAACACCGTTGCATATAATTTCTTCATCAGCAACAACACCAACCATTTGGATTTAGAGACCTGATTGATCGCCATTTCTAGGTCGCCTCGGAGGAATTCTCCCTGAGTTCCTTGTATTCTGCTTTGACAGCAGGACTGCAAGAGGTCGGCATCCGACTGCGGCAAAATGTGGATCTCAAAAGATGGTCTTCATAGAAGTTAGAAATGGATAGAAATGCCATGAATCAAATCTGAAAGATCTGTAAGGTACTGTAGCTTCTGAAAACAACAAAAACCATATGAATTTCAAGTTGATAACTTGAATGGACAACCATGAAGATCGGAGATAAATGGGAAGCTGTTCAGGTCAGCCGCGTGGCTAATGTGGTTTGTTTGAAAAGCTTGCTGCATCCGTGAAGACATGGGCATGAGTCTACCCGCAAATAGTGGCAGTTGGTGGTACCAGAGATAAGAAAGTGAGCAAGGGATTAGAACTATGTTCGTCCATTTCCATACGCTTTATGCATGTTTGCTCATCAATTATACATACAGGACAATTAGCTGGTTTGGCTTTGAGAACAATCTCCATGGAGCTACTTTAAGACGAAGGTGCACATACTTATCATTATTAAATGTGATTCTTGCCTCAACATTAATCACCATCCTTCAAGAATCAGCTGCACAAGTCAATGCTGTCAGATTGCTTTCACCACCTGTTTTTTGTACTGACAGCAGGTGGCACGAAAATACCGCCGTATGATGGAGTCTATTAAATCGATTGGATGTAATGTTGCCTGCTGCACTGTCGAAAGCCAAGTGGGTGGAGGAATTATGTTGAGAAAAAGCCATGGGGGGTTGGCTGATTTTGGTAGTGGCTCCTGCTAGGAGTCTCAAATAAAAGGTGAAGAACATTGAAGAACCAATAGTCTGTTTCGATGCCTCAGCGGAACCTTTATACATACCGACGAACCTGTGAATATTTGTTTTCCTGAAATCTCTGCTCTGAGGTCTATAGTCCCAATTTCAAAAACGCCTTCCTCACCGGCTTGTCACTTTGCAGCTTGGGGTGCGCTGCGCTTTCCCCGGTCAGTGAGGTTGAGTCGGTGAGATGTTTTAAGTATCCATCATGATGCGTTCCAGCTTCGACCCTATGATTCCTCAGGGATCACTTAGCAGCACATATGAACCAACAAAAAAATATCACTTGAAGAACCTGTATATCTTTACCTGGACACGAAGTAAATTGCAAATTTAGTTGATAATCTACATTATATGTATTGTGTTTGTTATATATATTGATATATGAATATGTTATCACATATTTGTCTTTACCTATGTCGTTATGCGCAACCCATAATTTGCTATGTTTTATTTGGCAGCTATTTGGATGAAGTTCATGTCACAGACTAGGAGTCTTAGCTGCAAGACGTCGCACATTTGGAAGATTCTTCCAATTTGCACTTTGGGAGGATAGGTTTTTCTTTTGATGGCTCTTAGTCTGCTTTGAACATGTGCACAAGTTGACAAAGACATAGATATATATAGCCTAATAGTGGGCTATTAAGTTGTTTCAATGGAGCATGTTTTATCTTCTCATCTTTCTGGACTTCTGTAGACCATGTAGCCATGCTTGAGAATATGTGCATACATTCTACATGAGCATATCAGCATATCATAAACTATTTATGGTCATGTTTGATTTAGTGTTATGAATTCTACCTGCCTCGGATCTAATACTGTGAGACAAGTACCTGCAGCAGAAAAAAAAATCTCAAGGTTTGAAGCTGAAAACATGTGGCCGAAGAGCATTGTAACAAATGCTTCCAATGTTTGTGAATTTGTTGGGCAATTGTTGGAACAAATTGTCTTGAAACCCTACTCCAAGAATTTCCCACGGAGATAAAAACAAGCTTCTAAGTTTTGTGCATGGCTTTGCTCGCGCTTATGCTGCTCAATAAAGCCCCTTTGGTCTGACGACAAAGTGGCCATATCCGGCTGAGCTACTATGCGAGTGGTGGGCCTGGTAAGTGGTGGCAAGGACACCACGACAGAGACTCTGAATGGAATTGAATAGGATTCATACATATCTATTCTACAAGTTGTGGAACTCTCTTGAGCACCGAAATGATATGGCATGCAAAGCTACTTGCATGCAACATTTTTGAAAGGTACCACGGGAGGGGCTGCTGCCACACTGGCAAGACAAAACCAACACTCTGCACCACAATGGACAGGACTCCATCTGGAATTTGCACTATTGCCGAGCTGGCCTGTTATTGCGGCAGAGAGTGCGACTATTGAAACTTGGGCAAGCAATGTGCATGCAGCCATTCGGGGAAGAACAAGACAAGATTTATTGGATATCACATAATATATTTACTGTATATTATACATATTATACATTATGATATGTATATCAAATACAAAGTATTCCGCAAGATGGCAATCATGTAATATGTATAGAATGTTGATGTACTATACTGAAATTCACAACTGATGTGTTTGTTTGCTGCATTTTGAATATGATGGATGCAGCATCATTATGCAAGTTTGGAGCTTTGTCGGATCAGAATCCAGAAGTAGATGTATCCCTCCTGCCATGATTTTCCATAGGGTTCCAACCACATCATGTACAAGCTCAATCAACAAAGGTACAGTACTTAGATGTATTTAGCCAGGGATGTTTCCACATTGACATGGGAATAAATGTCCCTGAATTCCTCGATGCATTCCTTGATTCCTATCCATCCTTGCGGTCTCCCTTAGCAGCTCGCGCTATACGTGCCAGGTCATTATCTTCAACATGAGGTGCTATGTTTAGCACATTTGGCGCCACCCGACGGGGTTCAGGAGACAAAGCTGCCAGTTGAAAGTGGTTGAAAGATGCCAATTTTATCTTACAGTAGCTGAAGGAATTAAACGGAGGATTGACATATTACCATCATTACTATAATTACTGTCCTTTTCAACCTGTGCTAGAGATGCGAGGTACATGTTGCGTTATCTATCTCATTTGTCGGAGTCTGAGATCTTGGGCAACCTTGAAGAGACTCCAGTTCTCTGACCTCGGGCAATGCAAATGGATTCTTTCACGTCTACTTTCAAAGGCTTAACCCATCCAGAGGTATTTGTTTTACTGACATGGTTCTTATTCCAGACCCGAATTTTGTGCACAGAAGCACCTCATCGTTGCCCGAAGGAGATGGACTCCTACATGTATCAGACTGTTTCTTGTCTTGAGCACGGGGAATTGGAGAGTCGGGTTGTGTTTGCAAAGAATGCGCCATGTGCTGGTCGTTTGTGATGACAATCCATGACAATGATGATCCCCATCACGACCTTGGCGGCGACCATCACGATCATAACGACCATGCCCATGATGGTGGTGGTTGCTGCCTTTCACACTGCTGTTGCATGAGATTTGTTTTTGTACATTGAAGATAGTCATGAATGACAAGCCTGAACGAAGAGTTTGGGAGCATCATACATCGCAATATAGTTGGTTCCGATAGAGATTCTAATTTCAGTGAGAATAAATCCAAAGCCTCCAGACTCTTAAGAAAGTTACAAGGTTTCGAAATTTCACTACTTAGAACAAGGAGCTAAATTGCAGGATGGAAGACATATTAAAAGACCAACACAATGCATGTTTTTCCCAACAGTTGCAGCAAGGTGGGCTCGGAGTTAGTGGACTCCATCGCACAGGTGCTACCTTGGGGAGTTGCTAAGGGTTGAGAGTTACGGTGGTCATGCAGCCAGAGATAGTGTAGTTGACTTGCGAGTAAGAAGTTGTTCATGGGAAACAAGGGGAAAAGATACCCAGGTCTAAGTGTCATCATAAGGCAAATATTTGAAATTACTGCATCTTTGAAACTTTCAAGATGTAAATCATGATATGAATATGATCCCTTGGGTGGAGAGCTGCATTTGCTATAGAGAAGTGTCCGGAAGTCATGTCAACTCAAGGCATCCATTCATTTGTTTCTTGTTTTTGAGTGGGCAAGAATCTGCAAGACTCCAACAAGCCACATTCGACTCCACCCGAGTAAGCGTGGTTCTAGTTCATGTCACATCACCCTTGGACCAGGCCATGGAATTGCCTTTGATTCGTCGTGGGATCACTGGAGCACCAAAAAACTTGGAGAATGGCAGCTACGTAGAAAGCTCAAGGGGAGAGCATTGTTGCTGATGTCAGCTAGTGTCAACTGGTATCGTGAGATCCTTAAAGCGAGTTCGTGCAGGACATAGCACGGCCCTGAAAGGGTAAGTTTGTGAAATTACCATAGAAACTGGTATCCAAGTGTCGTTTCACCAGAAGCACCCTCAAGTCTGGGGAACAGAAACACCCAGAAATAGAGCACTGAGATTCAGTAATTCAGGAATGCTACATGTATGTTTGTTGCGGAAAATGCCATCCTCGATGAGGTAAATAGGACCATAGGATGTGCACAGTCGCATTACTGCTAATACCTAGGCTCCTCAGGAAGGAGATGAGGCAACGGAACCAGTGTGAAAATCGTGGCCAAGATGTTGAGGGACACCATGATACCTGCTTTTAGGCATAGTCATAGTGCGTGTAAATGTTTGTAAACGGCACCGGTACTCGATGGATAGCAAGTGTCAATTTTTTATGATTATGGTTCGTAGATTTTGATGCAGATGTGTTTGCTCTATCTTGCGTTGCAAGTTCGGCGAGTTCTTGCATTGTAAGGGATTGGTGTCTTAGTGATGTCTTTGTTAGGCTGTTAGGCACTAGAAAGCAACAGTTTTAACGATATTGTGAGCGTTGCCCTCGCCAGTGTTGAGATTATTTTGGTTGATTGTGTTTTGACCTCATTCTCAAATGCTTGTTCATGCCAGTTCTGGTGTACATGTTGTGATTCAACCTTTTTTCTAAGCATTCCATCGCCATAAGTTCCAACCACGATCTTTTTTGGCCGCCGGTTCAAGCTTTGAAAATGATTCTGTGAGACTCAGGCTTTGACATTCATGAATGTCACTAAACATGTCGAAGAGCCATAGTGTTGATCAGATTTATCATTGTAATTCATTGGAAAAAGGTTTCCAGAACGGTGTTCCTTTTGCAGAACCATTTTGGACAAAGTCCATCCCCTCAGAAACCAAGGACCTTACAAAAGTCTTGTAGTGTTTGGGTGGTAAAGCTACCCAAGTTTCCCTTAGATACAAGATGAACATCGATGACCTGAAAGCCTTGTAAGCGCCAGAAGCTGCTGATGAATGACCGCCGGGGTGCAACATGTCTTGTCTCCAGGGCGGTTGGTGATCTCAGTAGCAGGCATAGAAAGTGCCAGTTTCTTGGCAGGTTGCTGAAAGATGTTGGTCACTTGGGTGTTTTTGGTTGAGTTGTGTTCTTAAAATATCCAGAAGGCTTATTGAAATTCTATGAAGATCTTACTTCAAGGAGCTTCTCCGCAAAACCAGAAATTGCCGAGCTGTTGACTGCAATGCTCCATGAGATTCAAACGTTGATGTTGTCGAATCAAATGTTCAGTGAACCTTTGGGGTGCATGTCTCCCCACCGAATTTATAATGATGTTTGGTGACGTCATGTCAAATGATAGTTTTATTTGATTGACTAGTGACTACTGTTTCGAGAGTTTTCCGGATTGGTGAAGCAGCGTAATGAGCTTGACCAGACACAAAACGTCTACTGTATATAGATATAGACTTTGTCAAGAGTTTGACGATTTGAGTCAAGGGAGCAGATTTGCGAGGATCCTTGGAGGACTTGGATGTGAAAGAGGACTGCGTGACGTTCTTGGCCAATGGCGAACGAGTCTTTTGGACTTTTGCAAAGGGCCTGCGGGTGTTGTACCGTTACGTTGTAATACGTTGTATATATCCAGCGATATCGGGCGAATATGCTGAGCTAATTTATATAGATATATATGTACATATATATACATATTGTCCATATTGTGAATAAATTACATGCAAGGGTGTTGTTGCCATGAAGATGAAAGATAATAGTAATCATTATGTAATATCATGCTTGATGATGATGATGATGATGATGATGATGATGATGATGATGATGATGATGATGATGCTCTGCTGCTGCTGCTGCTGCCGCTGCTGCTGCTGCTGATGATGGTGGTGATGATGATNACCACAACAACAGCAATGTTTCCAGGCACTTGCACATGTTCGTCTTGCTCAGGCATTTTCTCCGATCCATTTTTTTGCCCCAAGAAGCTGTCTTTTTTAGCAGGGTGCCTTGACGCAGGAAGAAGGATTTGATCATCTCTTGGGCGGAGCCCGTCGATGATGCTCAGGAGGGTCACTTTGCAGCAAAGCGTGTATATTTTTGACATTTCCAAAGAGCAGAGCATGAAATGGTGGTCCCAAATCTATTTTTGGTCTCGAATGTATTTTGAAAACATTCTGACACCTCCATAGGTTTCTTGGATTTCAAAGATTCGAACATGAGAAGAGCATGACACAAGTAGGAAGAGAAGACAGAAGAATACAGAAGATAAGGAAGCGTCATTAGTGATGCAAGTGCTTGTGCAAGCTCGCCTTGGGAACCCGTGCCAGCTGGAGAGGGTATGGCTATCAATCTTGAATAGAGTTGTGGTTCAATGATGTTCAACCTACTTTAATGATCTTTATTGTATATGATATAAATCAACAGACATTTTTGAAGTTGTTCTTAGGGTCCATGGCCAAGGCTCCAAACAATTAGAGACTGGATATAGAGCGGCTGACCAGAACGAGACATTACCCACACCGCTGCGGGAATCAAGCCAGGCTTGGAACAAGAGTTGAATTCGTTTCGTCCAAAGTGTGATGTTTTGGTGCACGACCTCATAAAATGATATGAAAATCATAGAAATCCGTCAAACGACTAAACACAGCTTAGGATTCTGCTGGAGATTTGACTTGTTGCAGATTGGTTACTCGTTGTTGGACGTTGTTGGTGCATTGTTGCAATGAATTAGGAAAGCCTCCAACTTGCTAGATGGTGAAGCCGTGCGGAACGTGAAGACTCCGCTCACTCCATGACATTTTTATGGATTAAGCAACACTTGTTTCGGTGACTTTAACGTACATGTTCATACCCCATACTGGCAGTAATTCGTGCAACTGCCCGTTGATGGGCAATGTCAGGTATCATGTGCTATCATGCCACACTTTGATTCTTTCTTTGAGAATAAATAGCTTATATGCTTATATCCCTTGCCTCCAACCAATTTGTGAATTTTTTGTTTGACCTGTGGTCGGTTGGCATTATCTACAACCTTTCCCCGGGTCTGTCCGAAACTTGGTGGAGCTGTAGGCGGTGAAGTTTCGCTTGGGTTTGGCTGTGAAATGGGCCTTGCAGAAGTTGGAGCTGCTAGAAATTCCAGAGTGCTCAGGTGGCTGGATTTCATGGGTTGAGGGATGGGAACTTTTTTTCAATCTTAAAAGTAATCCTGTTGATGGGAGAAATCCTGCACCAGTTGAAAGGTAGTTTATCCCATTATTTACAAGGTTTTATGCATCCGAGGTGGTGCAGGATTTCTTCCATCAACGGTACTAGTGAAGTGCAACACTCTCAAAGTTAACTGGAGCAGGTTTAGGGGCAATCAAGAGCGTATTTCTGACAACACAAGGATCTTGCAGCTCAAAAAGCAAACTCCAGGATGAATCCACAAATCTACTTTTGATTTCACATTTATGATCTTGCACCAGTTGGGATAGACGCCAACAAAAAGCCATGTAAAACACTGAAAATCATCAACCAATGTACCCTTATACCCAGTTTGATCCCCTTAAATTTGACCATCAATGGTGCTTGCCCGTCTCCAAGTGTGTTTTCCGGATTGCAGGTTTTCAGCGCTTCAAGGCTGAGGTCGGTTTGGCCGAGTTGGCGTTTTATGGGTCCCTTGGATACACGCGGTATGCTTTTATCATGGGAATTATTTGCTCACCCACACCCCCCTCCCCCAGAATGCCCCCAGGCTCTCTCTCCAGGAAATAAGATAGATAAGGCCTGAGATGATTTGAGAAAATGATCCCGTAATGAGGATTTATTGACGCTTTCCAAGATTGAGGGGGGGTGGATGGGTATTCATTCCCATGCGTTATACAGGGACTGCTGGAGTCTATAAGCGCGTCAGGGGAAGCTCAATCATGAAGGTGGTTCCGCTTTTAGTGTTGGTTCTGCAGGATTTTGATGAATTTATATCACAATTTGTTGGCCGACACTTGGCTGATTAGAGTATCTTCGGAGTGTCCATGAGTAGAAATTGATTTCAAGAAATGTTTCGGATAAAAAGGAACATAACCATTCAGAATGGGGTTAATGGACTACAGCAAGTGAAGGTTGCCAAATCTTGATCACAGCTTCAAAACTCACAAAATCATGATCAACTCCAATGGTTGAGGCTACGTATTTGTCGTTTGGGAACTCCCAACGCAGTATGGCGACAAGTGCAAGAGGCTGAGAATGGACTGGCAGAGGCATTGCAGTCCCTTGGCGTTAATGTTTCACCTGCAGATGTCCACTGAAGGAGTCCCATGGCCATGCCTCCCCTTTAGTAGGGTTGCATGCCCTCGACATGGAATCTTAACTAAGCGCAGTATGAATGCACTTGTCATGCTTCGAGGCTTCACGAGCTCCAACCTGACATAAGAGATTGAACACTCTTCCCATGAGCCTTTTGAAAAGTCAATCAAATCCAGCAATGAAACTTAAGTTCCAATGAATTCAGGTGGGTTATATTGAAAGTTCTTCCAACAAAAAAACGCTCGTTGCATGTCATTATGATTCACTCAAAGGCATCGAGCAGCTGGAGAGGAACCATCAGAGGTGGGGATGTGTGTAGGTTGGGCAGTTTAGCTTGAAGGGATTTGGTTGCTGTTTGGCAAATTTCATTGTTTTCAGAGTCACCGAATCGGCAATTTGGGACAACGATCAGGAAGCATCCACGGCATACCCCAGCAGTGCTAGGTCCATCCCCAATGGGGCATTGCTTGTTAATGGCATATTGATTGAGGGGGTGGGCAGTTCAACACTTAGTATGTACCTGGAACTTGTTTGTCCTCTATTTTGGGGTTTGAACCCTCCAAAAGAAGGCCCTTTCCAATCAAAACAAGGGTCATGTAGGTTCCAGGTATCACTCTTTGATTTGGACTTATTTAATTCAGAATTTACAGGCATTGGATTTCAATGAGTGCCCCTTACAGAAAGTGTTTTTCCAAATAGAAAAGGTGAAGAAGATGGTCCTGGACTCTAAGGCATTCAATGTTCAAAGCTTCTTAACTTTGAAGCCTTCGATGTTCAAACGATCATCATGAATATGGTGAACTATGGCTTCTCTGATTGGGAGACATCCGGAACAACTTGCGAGCAACATCAAGTACGTTTGCAATATGTATCTTAAAACAATACAGCAGCAGTGTAAAATAATGTATATAGTATCGCATATGATTCTTTGTTTAAGTAGTATATGATGTGACGTACCTGATTTGCAATCGTTCAAAACAACATATTATGTACAGTGTGCAACTAATCAAAATTAAGTTTGCAGTGTATGTTGCAATATGTGTTTCTAGCACAACAAAAGCAGTATCATTTATCCTGATACAAGTTGGCATGATCTCAGCACCATACACAATTGAAACTGTGACAAACAGTGTAAATCATCATGATATGTTTTGTTTAATCTATACGGCGGACAATGTTATAGTATGCATACATAGATGCAGAAAGTGTAATAGAGGGCGCTATGAATTAGCCAGCTTAGTATAATGCAACATCGTTTAATATGCTAAATTACAGTACAATACAATGCAATAAACCATGATTTTATAACCATAAGATAGCATACATACAACAAGTTCATATTATTTGAGTATATGTATTTGTATCCGTATATTGTCTCATGTTGCATTGATGTACCTCTATATTGTTATCTCTATATTGGTCTATATAATATCCATATCTAATACACAGTAATCATCCAATGTTGGTCCCTCTATTCACGTTGTTGGGATAATGTGTTTCATGATCAACGCTGTGGATCTACCATCCATTGCCACTCGGGATGCTTGTGTTCCAAACCCACTGGCAGAGGTCTTTACAACGGTGCGCAAGGTCTTGAAACGTGCTTTGGCTTTATGTAATTGTACCAGGGACTGTGCAACTCCGTCAGTGTTATGATATATACAAGTACATCGGTATATATATATATATTAGATATATATATATATACATAGATTCATGTATAAAACATTAATAAATCTATGTTAGATGGAAATATCAGTTCCAACTATCCATTTCTCAGTTGCCAACATTAAAACGAGGAAACCCTAAATACATGTTCATTACAAAAGCATTGGTGGTTTGCAGATATGCTTATACTTCATGGGCAGCAGTCTAGGCTGTTCCAATGCATCAAATCTGGATCTATGGCCTCTGCCAACTCATGATGACTCCACATTACATTTGTTTCAGGCGGTTGCTGAATGCCATTGATCCAATTCTATGTTTTCTATATTTCATGATTAAATTTGTGACCCCTTTGGGCACACTGATGTTCCAACACAGGCATATGTATGTATATATATAATATCTTTAGATATACATATGCCAGTATGTGTATGTGTATATTGTTTTATACTTATGATGTAGTTCTGGAATCGACTGCTTTTTTTTGTCAACGGAAACACTTTCAAGAACCACTTCGAGATGGTTGAGAGCATCAGGTGTTGCCGGAGCTGTCAGTGATCGTAGCTTGGAACTGGAGGATGGGACGACGTGCTTGCGGATGTTGTGGTTCATCATGTGATCAAGCAAGGATTCCCGTCCTTTGCAGCAATTTGTGTGATGAACCAACACCGGTACCGAAATCATGTTAGCTATTTTCTGACCAGCGCACTGACGGTTTCCAGCTAATCTTATTTTTGTTTTACAGCTGAGTTGGGAAGATTTGACCTGAAGATTTCCGCATTTGCAGTCAATGTAAATAAGATGAACTAATTAGGTGGTTTCAAGTTTTAAAGCATGTTTGTACAATTGTTGCCACGATCCGAATCGGAAAATTGATAGAATTTCACGTTTATGTATGTACAATACATATAATTACATGTTATATTAATATATAATTATATATTTTATCATACATACATTTTGACTTGGGTGAATCAAGTGAATGGGGGATCCTGATGTCTTTCAACGGACAAGAAATTGCTCCTGGATCAGGATCCTCCATTGCTGGGGCATCCATCGCAGGTGACCTGGGAAGTCTTGGAAACATATGTCCTGATCGTAAAGGATATGGTTGTCTTGGTTTGTACCCATCTATTCTTCTGCTACATTAGAATTCTTGAAAGGGATAGAAAGGGCAGATAGATTTAAGAGATTAAGTAAAAGGAATTCAAGTTATAGACTAATCCTCTTCGTCTAATATGTGATTCTGAGCTGATTTCAGGTGTACATTGAGAACATATGACGAATCTTTAAGAGTGGTGTTTCTTTGGGTTTGTTCAGCTATATAAATGCACAAAAAGTTGTTGCCCTGTCCAACCACCATGTCGTTGCCTTCACAGGTGGGGAATGGTCCAGTGACTTTGGTGGCACATCGTTGGACCTTACGTTGCGGAAGATCTTTGGGACCCGGCATAGGCGCCAAACATGTGGCGGATGCACATCGGCAGGATGGGGAGCATAAGATAAACTGGGTTAATAAATCCAGGTTCAAGACATGTTTTTTTGTTTTTGTACGTTTGGGTGCCCAAAAAAAAACAGCAAATAAGGTGTAGTTGTAATTGTTGAAGTTCGACATTTTGTAAGCCAGTATGATCAAGGAAGTGGCATAAAAATGGAACATTTGAGCTTCCTACCATCCTAGATGACTTTACTTCTACAAGTGTGGGAGAGACAGCAATTCCCATGTTCTTTGGTCCAAGCATATCAAAGTCATCTTTGTTTTACCAAGCGCTAAAATCAGCTTGGTGTTGGGTTTCGCAATTGAAAATCATTTGAAGATATTTTTAAGATACCTATAGGTTCTATAATTATTGCTATGTAGGTTTGACTGTTTGACCTTCAGGAACGTGGAAGCTGTCGCCAGAAGAGGCGGAGAAAACAGTGGCTGCAGCCCTCAATGAAGGCGGGTGCAGTGGTAGGTACCATGTGTAATTCAAGTTGGACATAAAATTTGAGAGATTGACCAATCACAATGGTTTGAGAAGGGGATTTTTTAGCATTGTTTTGTAGTCAGAATTGATGTTTTGATCTGTGTTTTTAGATTTTTGTTCTGTTTTGGAGTTCAAGTTGATTGAGTTGATTGCGTCTAGCTGTTATTTACCATGAAGATCCACCTGAACCGTTGAAATCGCCAGGTGTACGTCACGTGGATACCGCGGCCGAGTACTGCACTGAAGAAGCCGTGGCTCGAGGTGGAACCTGAAACAGGTCGAATAATGAAATATCAGACGAATTTCACCAGAAAAGGACCTACAGATAATTACTGAATGGGAATGGACAACATGTCTTCTGGAGATATGGACATCATCAGATGATGTCATAATATGACATCATCATATTATGACATCATCTTTTGAAGCCTTGTTTCGGGGACTGAAACGCTTCAAGGGCAGTGTAGTCAGCAAAGCCAACGATTGGTTGCAATGATCCATGGCAATGATCCGGTACGAAAGGCTTGAAAATGCTTAAAACATCCAAAAACATCATGATTATCTAATGAATTTGATTGGGAAAGATCGGAGGCACTTCGGGTCACAGTGGTCTGGTTTCCCGTTTCCCCAAGAGCAATCAGCCCAGTAGCACAGGTATCAGAAGTGCCGGTGTTTCACGAGACGATGTTTTTGTCAACCTCAAGGTGTGGCGTGGACGCGGGAAAAGGGGTTGACAGATGATATGTTTGGGACATGATTGCATGTGAACAATAGCCAAGGTCAGTGCCTCAGAGGCGTATGAGATTTGGAGAGACATCATGGATTCATCCCGAGCCAAAAACCCAAAGGTGGCCGCTGAGAGCGACGAGGAGTTACGGAAGGTCATCGATGCATCCATGGAAAAGTGGGGTCCGGGAGCCTGAAAATTAGTGGATGTCGTTGATGTTGAGGTTTGAGATTAGCTATAGCATTCTTTTGAGCTGACTGTTTCCTGTATGGATTTCTTCCTTGACTATGATGTCTTGAAATTGTCCTGAAGATCGATTCTTATGATTGCTCTTGCCACTGTAGCTCGATTTTCCTTGATTGAGGTAGATAATGTTTGCTTGCACAAAATAGACATGCCAAGAGATGTCCACAAAAGCATACAATAAATGAATGTAACACAATTTGATGATGATTTGATGATGACAATGACTGGCTTGAGGTACCATGTTGTTTATCCTTTACCATAGCGATTGTTGTGACTCTCGGTGACGGCCAAACGGAATCCCAACAACGGTTAGGGATAGTAAACAATGATAAACTCGTGGGATGACCTGCAAAATACATGTGCCGTTTGAATGTTAAGCCATTGAAGATTAGGACATTGATTTTCACACAAGTGCATCTTAAGTAGATTGAAGTATAGGACCTCTCAGCATCTTACGCCTCGTCATGCCTGGCTGGTCTTCGGCACACACGGCCTCGTTGTTGGCCGTGTCGAGCGTGTCCTTCTTGGCCCTTGCTACGTTGCTGAGACGAAGGGGTGAGGCCGAAAAGGGGATGAGATGGTTGGTGATGAACTATGCAGCTCAACCTTAAATGCAAGCAGAAAGTCATAGTTCGATATATTCCCTTTCGACAAAACCCAGATCCAAGACTTTCAACATGACTGAAAGGCACGTGAAGCTTTATTGGCAAAGTCATCGTATGCTGCAGAAGTACGTGTGGCAGTACGTTTAGCCTTGCAATGTGGTAAAGCCATGAGAGATCCTAGGGGTGAAAACAGTGGGAGTGCTCGGGAAAAAAGGATGGTGAAAATCACCTTCTCACAAATCCTGGTGGGTTGACATGATTACACCGTGCTTGATTGTACTTGTTTTTTCTTGACAAAACTAGAGCCTGCACCGCACAGCTTCTGGGATAGGATGGAAATTGAGACATGGACTTTTTGTTCTTTGAGTGAGTCCCTTTCGTGAGTATCAGGCCGTTGAACAATTACACCGAAAAAGAGGAAACAAAAATTGATGCGTCAACTTCTATGTGTATGGTGCTTGGTAATAGGTGACGTTTGAGCATATTTGTTAAATAACAATCATAAGTAGAAATTGATCACCGAGAGTTTTGAACACTGTAAATGTAGCTTCTGGATGCTTCTGATATGTATTCAGGTAGTTTCGAGGTTGAACATGAAAGGTTTAAAGGATACACCGGGCAGGTAATTGCGGGGCCCTTGGGAGTTCTGAAAGTGTTGCTCCAAGGATTGCTTGCAAAAAAAGGTCCATAGGGCGTCAGGGTGAGGATGGAAGAGATCATTAAGGGTGTATCCAAGATTGTCCAAGATTATTCAAAAATATATTTGCATATTTGCGTGTGTTTTAAGTCATCCCAATATACAAGACATTGATGCTGTACTGTTGGTCGATATACATGGCTTCGATACAGATTGTATCCACAAGAGTAGTGGAGATGCACCGCAGGTGTGTTAGGAAACCTTGAGATAAGTTACCCAGAAACAGCCATTTGGGTCCCACCAAGGTAATGGTCAGTGCGTTACAGGAAAAAGATCGGTAATGATTTGATCAATAGTGCAGTGTTCCAACATTTCAGTTGTTTAATGTTTTTGGCGACTCTACCAACAAGCGTTTGTTGCAACAGCTGAAGACACTCTGTTCCCTCTACTTTTGAAGGGTTTACGATGATGGGGACATGATACACAGGCACGTCATCCATAAACTATGGCCGATTATATACAACTACAACAGGTTCAACTGGTATGATGTTGAATGTTGTCTGACAATTTGTGCTATGTTGTAAATTGATACAATAGTTAGAGGGTATAATGATGCTGAAACATAGTTAGGTAGTGTAGATTATATAGATGCATTATTACATAGTATGTAAAGTCTACAAAACATAGCTTATATTGCAGAATTTCAATATTAATCTTCAAATCAAGGACTGAATGCCTTGTTGTAGAAAGCCACTCCAAGGGTCAGCGTTTTCAGGTGGATTGGAAGGATCAGTCCAGTATTGATCCAGTGACACAAACCGACAAGGACAATGAAGAACTTGTCATAGCAGGTAGGGATGGGAGTTGTTTGAATTTTTTTGAGTAGACTGATTAGATATGTATGTATGTAGGTATGTATAAATATACATCTACATCATTATATTTATGTTTTATATGTACGTGTATATATTTATATATATAATATATATACACATATTTGTAATTATTTTTTAGTGGTCTGTTTGATAAATATGAAAGAGATTGGTAGCTGGTTTCTAGGAAATCCAAGAAACTGGGTTGTACAGGTTGAGGTGACAGTGTTGTTTGCCGATGTGTTGTATGGGTCAATATAAGTCAAATTAGGCTAACGCGCTGGACCCTCGGATTACAAGGCACCTTGTGTATGAGACGTTTGGTAGCAGTTTGATCAGCATGAGAATAGAAACACAGTAGTTTTTCTGCTTGCTTGAGACAAAGCCATTCTTTACAACAAGGGGTTGAAGCATTTGAAACACACATTTTACTTCTGTGTGCCAGTACCCCTTAAAAACCATCCTCGGACTTGCTGCTGATTGTTGATGTGTTTTTGGTATTAACCCGATAGTCGGGCAGAGTCTCTTCTTTGAGCATCTCTGACAATGACACGATGATCACGATGTGATCATATCAACCATATCCTTCAAAAGATCTGAAACATTGGAACAATGCACAAGATCCAAGCTTGCAAATCGTTCTCTGAACAAAACATGTTCTTGGCATCAACCTCTACACTCATACAATTGTTTGCAATCTTCAGTTATAAATGTATACATTGTGATTATACACCAAAACTGGGTTACTTTGAACCTGACCGAAACCCAGGAAGCAAATCTGTTTCCTGAATTTCATCTTATTTGGGCCAATAAATTCTCAGCCTCACCCCACCTCGCAGAAAATCGTTGTTTAGTAGGACATACCCTTGTCACCAACTAAAGGGTTGAAAACCGGGTTGAATGAAAAATGCAAGGGGTTATGGGCATCCTATTGACATCGTTCATGGGAATCTAAGAGTACCCTCTCAATGCCACCCCTCCAGGGAAATAAGGCCTCGATTTTAACAGGGTTATGAACCAGCATTGCCCACTAAGAATCCGCAATCATAAGGCAGGCTATTTCCTGGGGGAAAACGTGGCATTTGGGGGTACTCTTAGATTCCCACTATGGCTTTTAATCTCCTGATTTGAAGGGTAAAAAGGTGGTTACAACCAAAATTATGTAGCATTTCCTTAGACACCCCCGTGACTCCAGTTATATATGTATAGATTTATCCACATATCCCACCTTAGATTCCCATGAATCATGCGATTTTCGATGGGTTGAGGTCTCCGTGCCGCCTTCCCCTCGCACGAGATCATCGGGGAAGAGTCGACGGCGGCACGGGCGGCGCAAGGTCTACCAAGGGCCATGTTGACGGAGCCCTGGGGGTTGTGGGTGGAAGGGTATGCTGGGAGGTGTTTTTCTTTGTTTGTTTGTGGGATTTGGTATGAAACTTGAGGAATATAACACTTGATGACTATTGTAGAATTGTACTATATTTGGTGTTTATTGCGAGAAATGAGTAAGTTTCAGTTGAGTTAGATTGTTTAGATTTTTTGTGACTTTGTGTATCCACTGCATTTTTTTACTATTTGTGTGCATTACTTTTGCTGATTTGCACTTGTGTATAGTGTGTCATGTATTCTCATAGTCAGTTTCTAGCTTTTGGGTGTGTTCTGGTATGCATTTTGTGTTTTTTGTACCCGGATATTGCATACCGTTGAAAACATCACCAAAGAAGGTTAGCCATTGCAGATGAGGCAATTTGCTCCACCAGTCACACAAGTCGCACGACCGTTTGAGAGGCATGAATTTCAGTGATTTGGAAAGGAAATAGTTTGCTTGTAGGATGTTGTAAGCTTACTCAGTAAGCCTTGAATATACAAGTATTGGATCTGGATAATAAACCGTGACATTTTTTTTCCATGGTGCTTAGACTTATCACAATAGATCACAATTGATAAAGAACTGAACCCCTGTCATAGTTCCACTTCCAACTTTCAACATGCGAGATGCCAATGGATTTTCTGGACAACCGCACGTTTCACCACGTTGAAAACCAGGACTCTCCAACTTGGATCGTGGTTTCTTGGCAGATTCGCAGATGGTAGTTCTTGGTTTGTTAGACTGATGTTGGTAGAAACATTTTGCTTGAGGATCCCATTGACGGCACCACAAACTTTGTCTATGGAATCAAGTTGAGTTGTGCTGCTCGTCAGCATTGCGCATGGATACAACTCGGCTGAGTTTGAAGGGCTAGGGAAATGTGTCCAGGCAGCGAGATCCAAAGTGTTTGCCAACATGATGCTTTGCTGTATACATGTTTGTTACTTGATTTTTGCTTGGAGAGGCTCCGCACTCAATTTGTCATAGTCTGATTTGATGGAAAATACCTCCACAGAAGATAGACATAATCTCTCCAGTAGTTCCATGGCCTTCGAAGATCCTTCAAGGTGCTTTCGAAGTAGGACACCGTTGCACTTTAGTTGATAGTTGACATGCCTAGACTGGAATATCCGACAAGATAGGCCAAAGCGCATAACACAGAATGCCATATCGGTCAAAGTAGGTATTTGTCGAGGATTGTTTCATCAGTCAAAGGTGAAGTAGTCAGTAAGCTTGGTGGTTTTACAATGTTTTCTAGCGTTCGCTTTAATCAGCAGGATGATCACTTGAGGATTTGCATTTGTGAAACAATAAATAAACAACATGGTAATTGAACCAAATTTCCAAACTTCACATCTCGTGTTTTGATGATTGTTGCAATGCTGCCTTCTCCTGGTCCGTATCGTCATCGTTTATCCAAGGTCAGTCTTGGCTTTTGCGTGGGTCATGACCTCGGTGATTTGAGGTTCTGCAAATTTCAACATGGCCATATCCATTCAGTATGATTTGCCATTCATATTTTATCATATTTTCATTTTTGTATTTATTTGTAACTCATAACTCATTCCATTTTTTGTTTTATTCTTCAAGAAACCACGGAGTTCATGGATTCTTATTGATTTTCCAGTATATTCGTTTGTATTGATTTGAAAAATCGGTAGGAATCAGTGTTTAATCTTCTTTTTCACATCCATTGCTTTGACATGAGATGATCCCAGCTTTTGCGTACACGCTTCAGTACTTTATGTACATCAATCATAATATACGTGTGTATATATATACATGTATCCCTGTATAATCATGTATATAATATATGTATGTTTTCCACCATAAGTATCATGTATAACCGTAGATATTTGTGCCTCTATGTATCGCGAAAAAACCTCAGCCTGAGGTCGAGAGCCAGTGGTGGGCGTGGTCTACGATCCTTACGCCGATGAGTTGTTCATGGCAGCTAAGGGCGAAGGTGTTCCGGCAGCAGGGCTTGTTGAAGAGTACAATTGTGGTGGGTCTTGGGGGAGTTGTTAAGGTAACCAAAAAGCAGATCTTTGCTTCATTCTATGTTGTCTGGTTTGTGATCAAATCCTATACTTCTAATTTAAATTGCACCTACTGCATCTATCTGAATCTATTGCAGTGGTCCCACGGACAAATTGAAAAAAACATAAATCCAATGGCACCATGATTCTTTTGAACAGATACAAGTACTTTCCAGAAGGAGTGGGTGTTGAATTTCGTAAGTCCAGATGCCCCAAATCTCGTCGAACCAAAACCACCATCCAACTTCTTCGCGAGTTGGTTCCCTTTGCTATAAGGCATTGGACGTTTGGTTTCCTTCGAACCTAGGGGATGCTCCCCCTCGCAGGTAGCCAGTCACCACCAAGATAATTAATTACATTTTTAGTAGTGGATCCCTATTAACCTTTACTTTTCACAAGGGAGAGTATCCCAAGAATTACATATCAATTATCTATAGATTATATTCGTATATTATCAGACTGGTACTATATAAATGAGTCATATTCTGTCTCTTTGGTATTCACAGTGACCAGCTAACAGATGGGCAAGCTGCTTGGTTGGAGGGTTGGTGTAGTTCTTTCTGCTGTGGTGCAGCACTCTGCCAGGTGCTTATCTCAATGGTACTCGCTTGTGTGTCCATCCCGTACAGTCGTTGTTGCTTGACTGCATCAAAGAGAGGCTCAGGGATGATATGAAATCAGAAGTAAGGAATCACTAAGACGCATTACATGATTACTTCTGACTGTAGCATTAAAATCATGCTTGCATTGATTTAGTTTTCTTCGGCTTGCCGACTTTTCAAGTTGGGCTCACTAGTGACTGACACAGGCAACGAAAAGCTATTTCCCAGCAACAAAAGCATAATGACATATGCAGACGTGCTGGTATGCGCTATTCTAGTATAGTGTATCATACTATGCTATACTACACTAATTACACTAATTATAGTGGGGTATATCTTAATTTGACAGTATATCAAATATCATATTATCATATCATATGACTGATGTCATTTCATATTTCATCATATTACATATACTATACATAGTTTATTCTACTATGTGTGTTTTCTTTGTATTCTATTCCCTTCCATTGTTTTATATTGTAGCATGTCATATCACATGTTCAGTATATTATTGTTTACTTATATAATCCAATATGTATACACATGCTGTTGGGTGGTTTATTGTACTGCATACTATATAGATATGTACTTATGCACACGGTAAGCATAAACTTCAAGAAACCAAGACTCTCAGACCTGGTGAGTATGTGTTTGTTTGTGTGTCGATGTTTGCCACCCAGGAAAGAATCGATGGTTCTCTTCGAATTGGGCTATGAGAGATCACAGGACATGATTGCTTTGTGTGGAATTGATGGTGTTTCCAGGATGATGTGTACTAAGAATGGGAGCTTTGGATAGATAAAGGCATTACCTTTGGACCTGATGAATGACATGAATACACCTGATTGCAGATGGGAACACTTTTTTGTTTGCTATTTGAAGAGATATGATATTACCTGATTCTGATTGGCAACAATTGAGTAATTGCATGCCTTGTTTTGCTTGATCAGGATGTTGATTTTGACCAAAGCTCCACAGCCTTTAGTGTGACAGAAAGCCAATTAAGTTAAGAGGATATGTCGATACATCCCGCTCATAGGTCCATCCGTGCATTCCAGACTTCAGATGATAGGGATGGATGTTGGTGTCTTTTTAGATGTGCATTATTTTTACCATGAGGTGTCCTACTATGAGAGGCTAGACAGAAGTATGAAGTATATTGAAATACCATGAAATACCAGTATATATAATATGATTTTAGGATATATACTAGCAAAAGCAACTCTGCTTCACAGGAACTATGTGGTAATTTCATTGTTTTTGACATAGCAGCATAGCCAGAATATGTAGCCCAGGAGAAGATGCACGAAGCATCCATGTGAACGAAAAGTGTTTGCGCCATTAGGAAGGGCTTCAGCTGATCCTCAACGGTCTCAGAACTTTACTCCTCAGCGGTGCACGGGCCACACGGACCATTGGCACAGCAGTACTCTCGCTCTGCTGGGTGGCTAGTGGACGCGCCAATGTCTACTACACAGGCCCGGAATGAAGAACTCAGCTTGCCTCGGAGATTTATGTTTGCACATGTCGAGTTCGAGGCAAAGTTGTTTTCAAACACCAAATTTTGACTATTGGTTGACAATATGCTTTGGTGATCTATGGTGTCTCCATGGACAGATTGTTTATCCAATATGTATTGTATCATTACATTAAATGATTGATATACAAATACATTGTGTTTCAAACTCTATTTCCCATGCTTACCTGTAGACAGCAGGCCTCACACACAAGAAATATTCCTGGAAGAAATCCTGCTTCAGTTGGGCACACAGTACTGGACTTGGCCTTGTTCATTGTTGTTTGACTGTGTTTGAGTTGAATGTAATCAAACGTTTGCACTGCAATTACACGGCTCCACTGTAGTATTTTCAGTTCCAGCATGCAATGGCTCTGCTCCATTTTCGGGATCCACAATTGCTTTTGCCGCCATGTCAGTGGTGACATCGGATCCAGTGACTGTGCCAATACTGGATCAGGGCTTGTGGCAAACACCACACTTGCCAGTAAAGATGCCTGAGGGACTGCAGGGTCATCTCAGTCTCGAAGACTATGAGCAGGTGAAAGGTGCATGGGCTGGATCTGGCTGGATATTGTATACACCTGTGTTTTTGTCAACCATGCTGAGGACTAGCGCTTGCTATTTTTGAATGTGTCATTTGAAGACGTGGGTAATTTTCCAGTATTAGAGGCTCGGTTGCTGGTGTAGTTGCTGCGACCAACTAGTGTATCTATGTATATTTACATATATTTATATTTACATATGTATTTATACATGTATATAGATCCGAGCTGATGTCCTGATAACTGTCAACTGTGGCGTTCGTTGGTATCTCCCAAATATATAGAACACCTGGACTATTTCAGAGAGTTTTCCCAGGTTACTTGTACAAAAGAGCATTCTCATTGCATTAATGACAGTCCTACGCAAAGCAATAAAATTGAGAACCATCTATGACCCCCTTCTTGCACCTCTTGGAAACTGTTCAGCTGCAATTGTGAGGCTTCTTTCACCTCCAAAATTCCTTCTCCTGTTCCAATGTTTTGGGTTGTTGCCTTCATTCCAGGTACCTTGGAAGAGCAGCTTCGCAAAAATGCCAATGTCCGACGGTCATCACTGTTGAAGTATTTCCCGCTCTTTGTGATCTTCGCGTTCGGTTTCCTGGTGTTGTTCGTTTTGGGATTTACAACTTCATTTCCCACGAGTTTATGGTTGTTTCTCGGTGGAGGCGTTGTTGGTCTATGCTGCACAGTACCATTTGGTGTTGCAGTCTTGCATGCAGTTACAGTACCACTTTCCAGGTGTGCATGGCCAGATTTTGGATCGGAGACCTTTGATAAGTTGCATCGTCAGTATCCGACTCTCCGATGGGACTATTGTAAGGATGGACGTGACACCAAAATCCAAGTCATTCGGATCCAACCAGAGGACTGAGTGCATTATATTGCAATGCTCTTCGTTCTGGTCCATCGGAACATTGCATAGAACACTTTGCCCAGGGTACTTCTGGAGATATTATGTTGTCACCACGATTTGAGGATTGTAAAAATTCACCCTTCAACTTGGCTATGCCCCAAAAGGGGCAAAGGGCGAATCGTTGAAGGTCCCGCAGTGAAAAGAAGTCCATTCGTCAATTTGCTACCTTGGGACATGCGGTAAGATACTGGTTCGAGCTGGTGAAACTCAACCGAACACAGACCAACTTGTGGGGGGGTGACTTGGGGTGCCGGTTGGCAGGTCATATTGAAGTTCTTTGAAAATAACAAAAGGACATCAGAATAGGTAAAGAGACATGAAATTTAATATGCCTATGCAATCTTAATCTTACTAAAATCATATAGATCATATAGCTATTGCACATGTTTTGCCACTCAGCATTCTATAGAAGATGTCCTGAAGAAGCAATGGACCCCAACAAAACCCAAAGACAAGGTTTGCTATCAAGCTTTTGCGGGTCTAAGTTTTCTCATTCACAACCGAAGGCCTCAGTGGAGAAGGTGGTAAACCTTGGGATTATGCTGCTGGGACCATCATTGCAAAGGAAGCTGGCGCCAAGTTTTGCAATTTGCAAGGCTCTGGGATGGGAATGAAAATTTGGAGATGGGAATATATATATACTTGACATAGTTTTTCAAACTTCCAAGGTTTAAATGAGTTAGTAGATTCATCTACGAATGAAACTGTGGCGGATTTGATTCAAGCAAGCGATTACTGTGGCACTTTTAGACCATGACGCTATCCATTTGCGTCAATCATCCTCAATCACTTCTAAAACTTTGGATGGTACAATTAGGTGATCTCAGCCATTGATTACTGTCAACTCGTATGAAGGTGTGTCCTTCTTGCGATCTGGAACAAGCGTGTATTAATTTATTCACTTGTCATATTTGGTTTTGAATGTTCAGCTGTGTTTGGCATGGCGTGGCTTCCTTGCTACATCGTTATAGCCTCCATCAGCAGCCGCAGCAGCAGAATAGGGATATCGGCACATTTTATATACACCATTCATATCATCGTCATCACTGCAATCACTACACTCCAGTCCAATACGGATTCTCAGCTACTGGCAGCCAGTAGCAGTGTCACGAAGTGGACACTTTCCATGTGTGTGTGTGTGTGTGGACCTCCCCGGTTCACGACCTGATTCATTGTGATCAAGGCATATCTTTACGATGGATCTAGGGTTTTCATTAACCCAGACTGACTCATATCTTTCAGGTATATGGTTCTTTAATTTGCAATTTTCTTGCAATATTTTGTCGTTTCAAACGTTGTGCGGACGATTGTAGTATCCGTTTTGGACGCCGGAACTCCTGTATTTTGGGGGTGCTTCCAACCTGAAGAAAATCCGACAAGGCGCTGCTTTTGACATTGAGGGCCCTAGTTGCTTGTGTGCTTCTAGCACCTTGGTCAATTGCAACATCCTGTGCGACTTGTGGGTGATGCCGTGGTGGAAGGGTCCCCTGCACATCTTATAGACGCTTGTGTGACCCACTGATTTTGATGTGTCCAAAATACTGGAGTAGATTTGTCATCGTGTCATATAACTTGAGAATAGATACGTTGGCGGTTGACTAGCACAAATTTTCCACAACTTGGAGAGTATCAGTGAGACAAGAGTATGTTGTAGGAAACTGTTGTGATGGCCACCACGCTGGGTTCTAATCTCTATCGTCTCAAACATCTATATGGATCTATATGGGATAGACGGGCAGGCAGACGGCCACATACCTGCCAAAGAGTTTCTGTCCGGAAAGGTTGCAGACCCTTAGAAGACATGACCTGCAGGGGTCTAGCACACATCTACAGTCACACTTGTAGCTCACGGCGTACGGTGTTTTGATATCCGTAGGTTTGATGATAGAATACAACAGGACACGGAAGCACCCAAATATATATATGTATATATATATATTATATATACATGACTTGCAACTTACTCTACGACTCTTCATCTGAGTTAGCTTGGTAGGAAGGAACCTACTTAACCAGCCCCATGCGTGCGTTGAACAAGTATGAATAGACCAACCAACCTCGCCATCAGGTCATTAGACTTGGTGAAATGACAGAAAAGTGATGTATTTGTTTGAAAAGTTCCCTCACGCCTTTATCTCTGGATTGGTAGAGTATTACGTTTTGGAGCTGCATCCCAATTTCATCCCATTGTTTGAAAAAGGCTTAATTTAAAGTCATATTTGTGAGATGGGGTCATTCGACTGATTCAACTGAAAAAAAGGCCTTGTTTTGGGGAGGTTGACCTTCAAAAATAATAAAAATAGAGGTCACAGCAAATTCTGGATTCAACTCCCCTAGGTAGAGAGTTGATGGAAGAGATGCTGTCGGTGATCCAGAGCATCAAAGGTTGAGAACGCTCGGGTCATGGAAAGTGCAGAAGCCACTCGTGAAACGGATGATCTTGATCGACCATGATTGATTTGGAGTATATCATGGTATGTCCAGATTTTGGGTGAATTAAAGTCACACCAAACAACGGATTTCTCTCTTAAAAGGTTGTTTTTGTTTGGGCGAATCCTCCCAAATGAACCTGATTGCAGGTGGTGATTAGTGAAATTGTAATGCAATCAGAGTAGTAGTGACATTAGATTTGATCTGAAATCATGTGAAATCTAAATGTGAGGCCATACAAGACTTGCATATCTCAAGACTAAATAGATTTCAGTTTAGGGTATGGCATGCTATTGCCACCGCACGGCTTTGATTGGGACAATAGTACTTGCCCAAACTGGCACCCTTGAAGTCATAGCCGGGGTGATGTACCAAATGTTTTTCTTGAATAGCATGCATCATGACATTCGGGAAGATGAACAAAAAACCCAAGTCATGAAGTTCCAAGTCCGTTTGTTTTAGTCACTGGGAATGTTGCATTGTTCAATTATTAGGAAGTGCTGTGAAATAGTGACACTCCTATTTGCTGCAAGTCGAACACCTTTCACAGAGAAACGTTTGTTTGAACCAGTGGCGTTCTTTCCATGCGTGGTCCTGTGGACGCATGCCGCTGGATATTCCACTGTCAACTGCCCAGAACTTTCGGGAACACTCCCAGCCAGATGCAACCTAACTTTGCCTGGTGCTTGTACATAAGTGGCAATGGACGCTGTACATGTGGTTTCTGAACCGCAAAGCAGACTCTGAGTCACATCGATTTGACCGTCCAAATCATCCAGATAGAAAGGCAGCGCGATTGCTGAGCAAGGCAATGTGACAGCAACTGAAATCTCACACTTCAGCAAGTGATTCAATAGAAACATGACATTGAGGTATCCACGTATGCCATATGATTCCAAACCTGAAGGCGTTTCAGGTTGTGGCACATTGTATATAATAATAGATTACATACATTATATATATATATACATATATATATATACATATCGACATGTTGCAGCAAGGGATCAGCTGATGGATCTGTCTAGTTGATGTATCCCATTGGTGGTTTGTTTGCAAACTGTAACCTGAAGAAGATGCATTTGTGCCTCCGTGTCCAGTGACTCCATTTTTGTAGCTCAGAACAAATAGTAGTGCACCAATACAAACCACAAAATGTTGAGAGATTATTGTTTCAGTGTATTGTTGATGTTTGTTCTGTATTCAATTTGTCGAGGACACACCCTGAGCAGACTTGCATCATACCATGTGCATTTCTGCTGATCTTGGCTTACCTCTCATACGGTGTATGTGTTTGTGGGCGAGCAGTTGCTTAGACATTAAAGAACATGATTGTGATTATATGACATAATAAGATTGTAGAGATACTGTTGGTATGAATAATTAGATGCTATAGATAGACACATAGAAATAGATCCTTTCCAGCTTCAAAATGACCCTGAACAGGTGAAGGTCCCCAGGTCCCTGCCATCTTACAATTCGCTGACTTCGTTTGGCCAAGGTCACGAATCGGTGGATTGTTTGATGCTGCACCGGGCGCCGGAGAATGACAAGACCTTGGAGAAACTCTGGGCCGTATTGGAGGACGAGGCCGCCGATATCTGAAGATGTTGTTTGAGGTGTTTTTTTTCGACGAAAAAATAATTGTGAATGATGATGGTGGTTTGCACAGCTATAAACAGTTGCCATGAGGATGTTGATGATGATGATGATGATGATGATGATGATGATGATGTTGCTTGAAGTTCTGGACAACCAATGTTGAGATTCATGGTGGCTTCGTCCCTTGAGAAGACAACTCCCTAGCCGTGACTGGTGGTATGATGAACTCTTGACTTGACATCTAGGAAAACCATGGAAAACCACTAAGCTGATAAGCATCTTAGCAGCCCGTTGATTGGACTATCATTTCTCGTCATGGCTTTAGCAGTAGAGCCATTAACCTAACTATACCGGACTATTTTCCTTGCCACTCCAGGGGGAAAATAGGGTGCAACTTCCATTGTTGAGTGTAGCCTCTTACTATTTACTAAACTCCTTTTCGTAGAGTTGAGGGATCTGTTGTACTTTGACCCTAGTGCCAATATGTGCAAATGTGATGACTCTCCAAGTATTTGTTGCAAAGATGCTATCTACATGGAGAAAACACAGGAAACACGGACCTTAGGTGAAGCGTGGTCGGGCCAAAATGCTGGGTGCTTCTAACATCACTGCCTCGCAGCTACAAGTCTGGGAACCCAGGTCCAGACGGAAATCCTTGGTTTTAAAAACTTCTTTGGTTTGCAGAATGTTATATACTTAGTTTGACTGTGAAGGATGTCTCATTTGAAGGCAGACAATAAAAAGATGGGATGAAGTCTTTTAATTACTTGAAGTGCAAAAGTGCCAAAAGTTGTCCAAGAAGGGTGGTGTTGTTCTAGTGGTGTTGTCCTGGTGATGTTTTTTTGGTTGTGTTTTTAGTGTTAGTGGTTTTTGTGATTAGTTGTGGTGTTGTTTTGTGGTGATGTTTTTTGCGGGATGTTTTTCTTTGTTTTGGTTGTGCTGCTTTTTTGTGGACAATCAATATGTGATGAACAAACTTTACTTTGTTCAAACAGATAGAAAAACTACGTCATGTTCATTTGCATACTTCGAAGGTGGGTCTGAGTTTCGGATAGTCAGCAGTTTATGCAGATATGTTGCTGAACAATGTAACAGGATGTAACAGGATCAATCAATTTTGGCAGTTTCCAAATTTAGTCCAAATGAAGGTTAGTCAATCTTAGTCACCTGGCAGAGGTGCTCACAAGTCATCGGGATGAATCTCTCTGGTTCGTATCCTCAGGGGTCAAAGATTGGCACGGGTGACTGGGAGATGTTGGTTTTGGTGTTGGGCGTCTTGATCGTACCTTAAAACTATCTTAAAACTATTTAAAACTAATACAGCAATGTGATTCTCCAGTGTTCTGATGTTGTACATTTCTGTTTGTTTTGTCAACTTGAGTTTGGCATCGGTTCCTGTGTCCTGGTAGGCATGACTCTTAGTAGCACTGGATTTGCATTATTCAACTTCATTTGAGACTTGCATTCAATGATAATTCTGTGTTTCTATCATATGCCATATTGATTCCTGAAATTTCTCTCCATTTTCATACGCCGAGCTTTAGAAGTAAGATTGGTAAGTAAGTACCAATCATCAGCAAATGAGAGATGCCTTATCTTATCGACCGCTCCAGGCCTGCAGTGGTTCAATTGAAATGCTCCATCTTTCATCAAGGCCCCGCATGTTGGCATCGAAATCTAAATGAATTTTGGACGCAGGCTGTCCGAAAGTCGTTGGGTCTACCCAAATCATAGTGACAACGGGGTCACTCTACCCCAAAAGCCAATATGGATGTAGACTATGTGGACTCTGTATTTCCGGTATTCCATGAAGTTCCTTTCTTTGAGACGTTTTCTGGGTTGCTGAAATATCAAGATTTGACTGGGCAATCAAACATTTGATCTTCCTCTGCAAGGGATCGTAGATCATCCCCCAAAAAGTCCTGTTTTGGCAGCCATCTTATCACTGGTGGGTTCAGATACATTTGCATACTGGCCTTTTTGTGTCCAGAATAGAAGGGAATAGCAAAAGTTTCCAACTGTTTGGGATAATAACTGTAACAACAGCAAGATACTGTTGATGGAAGAAATTCTGCACCAGTTGATAGGTAGTTTATCCCATGATTTACAAGGTTTCATACATCCATGTGGTTATGCCGCTTAGCTTGTTGTGAAAAGACTTACCAGGTGAGGAAGTAAAAAAACCCGGGTAGCTTCCGTTTATGACCAAAGCGTCCCTTGTTGCTAAAAACATGTCCAAACCATGGTAAAACGATAAGGAAGAAAAAAAACGATAACGCCCACAGAGTATGATGAACTTTTTCGTCATATTTCATATTTAGAAATAAATAGTCTACATTCTACATATTATATATATACATGTATTTAGTTACATATCATNCGTAACCCAAAACGATAACAGAACGATAACGGAAACGATAAGGTTTTAGCAAAAAAAGTCCTCTTCTCCAAGACCTGCCCTTGGCACCTCTGAGCCGCGAAGCTGCCTTTGCCGCTGCCTCCTACTGCACCGCTGTCTTCTCCTGCTTTGCTGCCTCCTTCCCCTACTGATAATGTTACTGGTAGTTGAGTTGGGCAGCGATGACATGCAAAATATTGTTTGCAATACTAAATCTATTATTTTTTGTTACTGTAATCACAATCCCCTGTAAAACGATAAGGAAGAAAAAAAAACGATAACAAAAAAAAGGTCATGCAAAAGTTCTTGGAGTTTTTTTACCACCTCAGGTGGATACTTCATTGATAATCCCTCAGCTTTGTGGAAGACCTTGCAAACCAAAGGCGCCTGAGAACGCACAAAGGTGAGTGAGGTGTTGGTGATATCCTTTCCTGGAAGATCCCATTTAACATATGAAATAATACATTTTGAATACCTTCCGAGCTTTGGTAATCTAACATAATAGCAATGGAAAACCCCTTTTTTCAGCAGGAAATACATCTGAAACTAGTTTCATTGCAGAGGTTCCATGAACATGTTGGATCCTTTCAACAGCTGCAGATGCTGTCAGATTCTTAAGCTCACACTTGGAATTATCGGATTATTTTGGATTGACTCGTGACTTGTTGTCATGGTTGTATACAATTCACCTATCAAAGATCAACATAGTTACAGTTGTGCAACACCTCAAATAGGTTTGGTAGAAGAGGCATTTTTGAAGTTTAGCTGGTTAGACAATCTCACAATACTGTCAAGTCTCCGAACAAGTTTTGAAGCAAAGTATGGATTTGATACCAGAAAGTGGACACCATGTGATTTTGTTCTTTTTCCAGCAGTCCTTATCCAATCTGATCCCAATGTGACAAAATGCCGAAGGAATCGTTCCTGTGGGCATCTCTTTGTTTAATCCGTTGCACTCCTGCGTCAGCCCGTAATTTGGCTTGGAAGTGCTTGGAAAGATTTTTGGAGAATCTCCAGTATGAAACACGGGATAAATCACGAGGTAAAGGCCACGTGTGCCCCGGGTTGTCCTTTGCTGTAAGAATGATTTGATTCATGTGTATGTCAATTCAATTGTGGAAGAACATTTGCAATTACATTCTCATCTTGCAGGTGTTCCAGGTAACAGTTTTTGGGAATGATTTCAGAGCGCTGTTTCCGTTTGTTTATAGAGCTACTTGGGTGTGCAGGGCAGGGCCTTGCACTGTCATAGCTAGACAAGGTGAAAAGACATGATCAGATTGTAGTGAATGGTTTGTCAATAACCTCATGAAACCATTTCATACCATTTCAATCCAACTTTCACAATATATTAATATTAAAATAAGTACATTCTTGATTCTTCCTAAAACTATCACCATTCCAATGAAATCCACAACTCTGAAGCTACAGAGTTTGTTTCACTCGTTTATATACAACTACGACCTTTCCTTTTTTTACTCGAGTTTCCCAGAACTCCTGTGTCGCGTATCTAACCCTTCAAACCACCGGTTTCGAGGTTGGAAGAACCACTCTGTAATGCCTGGGCACAAGATCTTGCTTGTTCACCCGCCGAGTTGTTGGGATCTCAGACTGACAGGTTGATGTTTGATAGTTGTATGTATGTTGAATTGAATTGAGATGATGTAATATATGTGCATATTTCTTTTGTTAAGATACATGAATAATATAATATGTGTATTTCCGATCGAAAGTGTCTGTGGATGTTATTCTTGAATGTTCTTCTATTTACACCTGTCCTGTTCGTAGCGTAGACTGCTTGGTCGCATGAGTCATACTCAACTCTTTAAGCAAGTCATCACATTCGACTCTAATAGAATCCAGTTCCATCCCAACGGATTAATGATCTGAAAGTTAGCGCAAGACGGTGCAAGTAGTTGGTGCCGGTGCAACTCACAAAAGGTATATATTTAAGCACGAGGCCATCATAAACTAATACGTAGAAATTGTCTCAAAATTGGGGACCGCCCAGATCTCATGGAAATGGATGTTTTTAGTAGGAAACTACTCGTACGTAGTTGCTAGGTAATCCATCATTGTTGAGTCCTTAAATGGGAGTCATGAGAGTTGAGCAATCCCCCTTCCAACTGTGAATTTTCGAATTTTCTACATATAAACATCTTGTAACTAGGACTCCCATTAACCATGTTTGGGGGCTCTTACAGGAAGGGGGCAGGGTCCAAAATATAATACAAGAAGCATACCGCATACTTACAAACATTGTAGGTTGTTTTCATTTTGTCACGTCCAAACTCAGGCTTGCACATTGGGCTTGTGCTATGGGCGTTTGCCCATTGCTTCGTTGCTCTCCACGCCATGCCTCCTGCTTTTCCAGCACCGTTCATTTGCCACGGCCAATGGTGACTTGACCAGGTGATTCAGACATTGAAGGAGCACTGAAAAAAAAGGGGTGATTCAGCATCTCTGATGTTCCCAGGTCAGGGAAGGAAAGCATACGAAGTTTTAGCTGCATAAAGGTCCTGTCGGATCATTGTTTCTGAATTTGCTTGCTAGTATTTTCCCACCAATTGAACAAGACAATTCGTTTTGGATAGACTTTAGCCAACAGAAGATGTTGCGGCATGGTATTGTCAATAAGCATGTGTAATTTGCAGAAATGCATGAACGTGAACACTATTGTTTTGTGATGATATTCAGTGCGATAGATATATGGGAGGTGTACGCACAGACACCACTAGATTCATAGAAATGCATGAGGTACAAGACAGATCAAGGAACTGTTCCTTTCTTCAAAACTAGATGTGTTCAATCTCTTTTTAGAATCTGCGCAGCCCACAGGTTGCTGCACTCACCAGTCTATCAAACTTGACGGAGACGCATCTCGGCACATATCATTTGGTTGACTTGAGGTCATGCTTGTTTTAAGCTCATGGTTCGAAAGGTTAAAATCGATCTCATGAGGCGATGTCACCTCATTACTAACTCCTTTTATGATAAAGCCGTTTCCATAGACAGGTGACGAGTATAGTCAATAGATTGCATGCTCGTCTCAGGTTTGTCAAAACTGATGAATAATTGCACGTTCACCAGGTGGTACTCAACATGAATCTGCAGAAATCTTGCTCGTTTGGTGTTGTGAGTCGATATCGTATTCACTATATATATATAGCTTGGTTGTAAAGTTATTCTGCATGCCACTGATATTTGGATCAATCTCCCGCCCACCATTTGTATCCATTTGTTTCAATCCCTTTTGGTCATTTGTCACTTGCTATTAAAGTTACAACATGAAATAAATTCTACATACTTGCACATACGTTACAGAAAGAGGAGGCCTCCCAAAAGGCAAGATAGAACATCCACGAGTTGTACAGGACATCTCCTAAACTCTACGGCCCGTTGTAGGTCCTTTTGTCCATCCATGCGCGAACTCTTGGATCTCCGTTCACGGTCCCAGCGACGTAGTGTGAAGCGAGGGGATCACCTTACAGGGCAGCAAGTGGAGGCTCTGGATGGATGGCAGCTGGTGGAGGGTGTAGCAGCTGATATGGGGTAAAAGGGATACTTGCCCTTTGGAGTTCCATCGTTGTGTTGTATTATTCACCTTGTTTATATTAGGTGTTTTATTCAAATATTGGTGACACTTTCAGATGAAAAGAGAACTGATGTATAGCTGTAGAAGATGGTAATGGATTATGGATCATCACTGAATGTAACGAGGGACCGTGATTTCGCAGCTCCAGCGGGACCCGCCGCACCCAACAGGTGCATAGCTTGAAATCAGCCGATGGGTGACTTGGATGGCTTCAAAGGTTGGTTTCGGGGCCAATTTCGGTGCTTCAACACTGACCTTCATGTTCAACCTCCATGTGAGTGTTTTTATTACCAAAGAAGTAGCCATGTAGCCGTTGCGATTGTAGGAGCTTATAGTCATTGGCTTCCTCCCAGCTGGGGCAATGACCTTTGGGCTGAGGCAAAAACTCAATGGTAAGCTTGGGCTTTTGATGGACTTCGAGGAGGCGGGATAACATGGATAGGTTGGCCAGAGGATCTGGGTGAATGATGGACGTCACATGCTACAACGTGTATTGCAGATGTATGTTGTTTCCAAGGGATGCACCTGATGTGAAGGGTAAATCCAGATTGGTGAATTATTACGCCCTGAAAGTCATCGATTGTGAGGAAGAAACAAATATAAGAAATCTATGTCGGGAGCAGCCCGCCCCTTGCACCATTTTCAGGAACCACTCACAGTTCCCCCATCATCCTGGAAGTCTCAGAATATTTGCTACAACAATTTTCGAGATTTTTCAGCCTAAAGTCTCCCCCCAAAAAAAAACAACAACATGTTTTTCTATCGTCCTACCTGATGGAATGTCTAAAAGAAATTGTGCCATGCTCCAACTCTTGGAGCTGAAGCTCCAAGAGTTGCACAGGACACAGGTCGTTGGCAAGTAGCACTACCAGAGGGTGTTCGAAAGATACGTCCCTTGGCCGCTTAAAAAGCTGATAGATCTGAAAGCTTGAGACTACTGTTCATGCAGAAAATCCGGGCAAGCAGGTGGATAATTGTTGTTATTTGCGTTTATGGTGCAATAAATAATGAAAATATCCCGGGGTGTCCCGTGAACTATCGGAGTTTTCACCATCCCAACTATGTTTGATGTTTTTTTCCATCAGTATGGAAGTTGTTTAGTTAGGCTGCGATTGTTTTTGCAAAGAAAAGAACGTTGAAGTGGAGGTGTTGCAGAGAATTCCCCCCAGTTCAAGTGCTGAATCCACTTGGACACATCTTCATTTTTTTGGATTTCAACCACTTTATATAGTTGACTCCACATCATGTGTAACGTGTTGTGATGTATAGTTGTTCCGATTCATAATCTATCTCCAACAAGTGCTGTTAATCTTCAAGTCTTCAAGTCACTCTAAGTTTTTGGAATCCAAGGACCTGAGCACCTTTCTACAGTGCTGGTGCCTTTGCAAGATGATTTGGATCCAGCAGAGCGTTCCGGGCGCTTTTTGAAGGCGCGGTTGTTTTGTCGGTTGGAAGGCTTTTGAAGGTCATGAAATCATGAAACTGTTTGACCCTTCCCTGTCAGGGTCGCAAAGGCCTGGAGATTCGTTGTAATCATCATGTGTAGTGGCCGTAGCCAAGAGAAGGCTCATGGCAGTAGTTGTTTTTTATACACATTTGGGGGAAGAAGAACAGAACTTCAGAGTTTTGTTTGAGGAGAACTTTCCTTTGTCGTGATTTTTGGGGGTTGAACCCCCAAGCATGAATCCCAGACCTGTAACCCGGGTACTTGAAGTTTTGAAGGTATCGCAACAGAACAGCTAAAGGTTCAGTCGAGTTTTTGGTCAATCATGGTCAATTGCATTGAAAAAACGGACATGTTGGTTGTCTCCAGGCACTAAAAGATATCTAAGGATCATGGTTCGGGTAGAAGCAAATTGCTCTTTGCTTTGTTTGAACCCACCATCCTTCAGGATTTGTTTGCCGCCGGAAATGCAGAAGAGTCTTGGTGATAAAAAGGGATGCCGCAAAATGGTGTCAATTGTGGGTCTACGCCGCACCAACAAGGTAAATTGGTCGTTGAAAGAATGGTTCTTGGTCCCTTGGGACGACACCCTGGTGTGGACACTTTTGCTGAGTTTGTTGGATATTGTTGGATCATATCAGCCATTTGTTCTGTTCATCTCCGCATCAGTTATTGCCAGGTCAGGTGGACCATGATGCATAGGATATCTTAAGAGGATTTACAAGCAATACACTATGTGTATCATATCCATATTAAATATATCTATATATATATATATTTTTTGTTATAGTAGTTATATCAATGTATATATATATACATTTTATGATCATGTTTATTTTTGTAAAGTGTGTAACAAAAGTGCAAATGCACACAACTTTCTGATGCCCAAACAGTCACATGAATAAAGTGTTTTGAAATTTGCAACGTCGTGGTCCATTCAAACAGAACCTAGCCGGATGTTGTCTCTGCAGCAACCGATGGACTGCATCCACTGTCACCATCATGGGCTAGGAACTGGAACAAGATGTTGATGCAAATGTTCGATTGGACATGGTAAATCACCATTAAACCACCATTTGGGCCATTTGGGGATTTTTTTTTCCAAGCACCTTAAGCAAATCTAAGAATACTTGTGATGAGTATACATGTTGATTTCCGCAGTAGGTTTGCAGCCGGTATATGTCTGATTATAAATCTACTTTAAGTATTACAGTCTTTAATGAGTCACTAGTTTCATCTTACATTGTCTTGGGCCTTGTTGGTTTCAATTGTTAGTTCTTCAAGGCGATGATGTCACTTTTGCGGCAACGGAAAGATGAAGTGGATTGGGCCTTGCTTGAGACAGTGTTACCTGGTTGCAAAAGGTATTTGTACATATTATTTACATTATATTAACTGGAATGGTGTGCTTAATACTGTACAATCTTGGTCAACATGCAAGTCAGCATGGACTGCACTCATTGATTCCAGTTGCTCTCATCTCTGAAGATGTTTGTCCTTGTTTTGGTTCATTCTTATTAAGTATGTGACGGATTCATCATTATGGGAAATATTGCCTTGCTCAGGCTATGAGAAACACAGGGGATTACAGGCAGTTCCAGATTGCAACAAAACAAGATCATGGTCCGGCTGACATATTTACATACATAGATAGATCCGTAGGAACGTGAAAAAGATCGCAGAAGACAATCAAACAAACCCACCAATCTGTCAAGTATCAACTGATGAACTGATATTGCACCAATTAGATCCAACAAATATGACTTTTCCAGTCAGATCTCACGTGCCCAATGGCGGTTTGCTGCATCAGAGGTCTGCCAATCTGTCCTTTGCAGAATCGAAGGGCTATGGTGTGACGCTTGGAGCATTAGCAGTAGCATGGCGATATGGCATATGGAACTGTATGTTTTCCTTCTTTTACTGTAGAATCAATATTATCTCCTGCCCGGCCCAAATTGTTTTTTTGTATGCGTTCGTTTCGTTTGGCTGGAACCTTGTAGGGAACCATGAGGGAGACTTGTATGCAGATGCTGGCAATCTATGTGGTTCTTGACACCCACCTTTTTGCGGATGTATATGCCAACAGCCCATTCCAGTCTAAACAGTCCAGCTTGTTATTCATTAGGTAAGGAAATGTCTTGCATTCATTTGGATCAGCTTGGGTGGCAATGGAAAGGGAATGCTGTTGTCATTCTTGCAAAAAGAACAAGTTATACCGGTTCAAGTAGGAGGTTGGCAGCATCCACCTTAAACACAAGATGTGCATTCCTGGTATCTACAGTAAGCCGTTTGTATCTCCAAGATCCTTGCTCGGAGTAGTCCGTTCACTTGATCTACAACTCTAAAGCCGATGGGATGTTGCCTAGCTACGCCAAGCTCTTCGCCCTCAGTCGTTGTTCAGGTATCATAACAGGTGTCCAAGAAAAAAAGGTCACACATGTGACCAGATACCGAAGAAAAAGCAAGCAAATAGCATAACAACCGCACCCAATCTCAGTCTCAATGGTTGAGTAGGGGATTATATCCAAACCTGACCTTCATTCAGTGAATATATGTGAATATGCACACATGTTTGACACCGAAAAATGATGACATGGCCTCAGGAAGCAGCAGGTTCTTGGCCGTCTTTTGAACGAGGTCAAGCAGGCACGACGCGGCGATGGTTGGACTTGCGTTGTAACAACTTGTTGATTTGCTGTGCTATTTGCTTTGCTGCAATTTCCATCTTAATCATGACTACCATCATCATCATCATCATCATCATCATCATCACCATCATCATTATCATCATTATCATCATCATCATCATCATCCTCTTCATCATGCTGGGCTGTTCACCGCCAATCCTAATCCCCCAGCGGATTGCGGATTAGGGGGCTTACCGATTGCCTCCGCTTGGGGGATTGCGGATTAAGGTTTTCCAGGTAGGTCTTGTTTGGGCATTCTTAGGTTTTGTTTTTCAGGTTTCTCGCTGCGCTTCTTTGAAGACATGAGGCCGGAGAGCGTTTTTGGTTCTTTGCCTTCCTTTTCTGCTTCTTTGCTTCTCTTCCTTTATATCTGCCCAGGTGGCAGAAAGAATAACCCCCAAACTTCTGTTCGGCTTCCAAAATAGCAATTCTGGGGTTATTTGGGCGCGTTCATTTTCCCCAATCATTGCCTTCCTTTTCTGCTTCTTTGCTTCTCTTCCTTTATATCTGCCCAGGTGACAGAAAGAATAACCCCCAAATTGCCTTCCTTTTCTGCTTCTTTGTTTCTCTTCTTTTATATCTGCCCAGCTGACAAAAAGAATAACCCTCAAATTGGTCGTAATCCACCGGATTGCGGATTAGACGGATTGGCCCCCAAAACGCGGATTGCACGGATTAGGATTAGGATTGGCCACGTAGTGGTTTTGAAGTGCCCAGTCATGACTATCATCATCATCATCATCATCATCATCATCATCATCATCATCATCATCATCACTGCCACCATAGCAACCAACATTACCACTATGGCGCTCATATCAGCATCTAAGTACGACATGTTCAAACTCTAGTCGTGCTTGTCACAAGTCAACACATAGCACAGGTCTTGGCCAGCAGAGAACCAATACCAAGAACGGTATTACTACCACCTCCCTCTCTCGATGCGATGCTTGGAAACAAACAGAGTTGTTTGTAGCTTTGAATGTCTGGAAATGTTTGGGGACATCTACCAAACCACAACCCACATTCAAAATGAATGACCCAGGACTGCATCCTGGCAGGGCAGTTCCCAGGAGGCGGAGAAGCTACTCACAGCGGTATCTGCTGTACTTGATTCACAAGGCCCGAGAAATCGGCTGGAGATGAGGAAAGCATGGAGAAGTGTTGAGGGTTGGAAAAGGTGTTTTTTCTTTGACTTTAAGGGGTTTATTGCAGATTATACTATTGTTGAATTAGACACTTCAAATATTATTAAAAGACGAAAAGACTGGATTATATGTATATAGATACGATTTGTGATGCGGCATGTATTATATGTTTGGTTACCACCCTTTCAATCTGTCAAAATGGTAGTTTGGTTGTGTTCACGTATATAAGTGGTAGTAGAAACGTCACAGCCCGACATGGAAGAATGTTTTCACTTGAGCACATTGATTTGGTGACTTCAAGGGTGGACTGTGTAGATTCCCCAGAAGAAAATTTGAACACACCATTTTGGCGTGATTTTGCGAGGTTGGTTGTCACGATAATATCCATGACAAAGATTCCTTTTGACGAGCATGAGCTCCGCACTGCGTTTTTGATGTTGTTTGCTAGGTTTCGCCATTTGCGACAACTTTGCTTCTGCAGTCGCTGCAACTCAACTTGCAAGTCTCAATCCCTGAATGACTCCAAAAATCAAACAAGCTTGAGATTCCCATGTGATGAAGGTTGGACGACAAACATTACCAAACTTAGAATATACATAATTTGTTATGTATATTTTAGGTAGTTATATACTAACAATATGATTTTATAAGTCTTTTATGTCGATTTCAAGACTTCCCATGCTTTTTCCTTTTTTAGAGGAGGAACGGAGGGAACCTTCACCTTGGTGGGAAACCCCATCTCTCAGAGGTGCAAGACTTGGCTGATGAATTGGCTTCATATGACAGGGACTTCGAAACGGCCAAGATTTGGGTCGGCAAACAGGCCCGGCACATGGTGGGAAAACATGGTAGGATATGGCTGGGAAAAAGGTCATGGTAAACCATAGACCCCCCCCTAGTAGTTTTTTTTTGTTTTGGATGGGAAAGTGTTGAGATGAGCTTGAAATTGTAGTAGCAGAAAGAGATGTATGATCCACCCAGATGATGTATATACACAAAAAGTGCGCAAATAATCAATTGTATGAAGGGAACCCCATTATCCTTCATGATCTACTATTACAGTGTAGCCTTTTTGGGCTCTACGTCCCAGACGTGGGTAGGAAAACGACAGAACGAGCCCTATCATTTGGGATCATTTTGGGATCTTGAGATTTTCAATCTTTTGATCGCTGAAATTTCTCTGGGACCAACAATCACCTTTACGGTCAACAGTGTGGTTTCCTATGGATTGACGGATGACAGATGGAATGCGATTTCTTCACTGGTGCAATCACCCATTGAGGTTTTTCTGCCTAAGTGGATTAGTCAGTATATCTGCCCTGGTACGATTGTTCTTGCAAAGGATTTTGCATACTCATGGACAACTACTGGGTTAGCAACCATGGAAAGAAGTGATAGTAAGACGAACCTAGACATGTGTTCGTACAAGATTATCCCGTACATGGCTCCATTCGAACATGAGTGGGGCCTGAAATGGTCAAATGCCATTTCCCCAAAATTTCTCGAAAGTTCTCGGTGGAAGGGGGCTTATTTTTGGGCATGTCTGTCCACGAGACATAGTTCACTGTGCAATATATTGAAACAAAGGCACATATATATATATGTGCCTTTGGCAAATATAGCATTACCCAAAGAATACTTCATGGTATATAAGTTTCAGTTTCCACCATGGAGTGAGTATATATCACAGGCGATTTGTTGTTAGCTGCGGCTTCCTTAAGTAAAAACTGCAAAAAAATTCGAAGAACACAATTTCTTCATGAACTAGGGGTTGGTATGATGGTCTACCTTCTGGTTTGGGAATAGAGTTGTGTGCTTAAATTCAAGATCCCGGATTGGTGAAAATACATATCCACAACATATTTTTGTAGAAATATATCACCCAGAAATATTTATGGGGATTCTCAATTTGCAATCTGCAGTACCAGAATAAATCCAACACACACTGAAGGGTTGAAAAAAAACATACATATTTAGAAACATTTTTTCATATACACATAACATATCAACCCTCGCGATCCGCCATCCTTTAAAAATCCTTTTTTCTCCCACAATTTGAACAAGTTTGTCTTTCAGTGACATCATCCACCTTTGCAGAATTCGAGCGGTTGCGGTTCTCTTGTGCGTGCGTTTCTTGATTTTCATAAATCGCTTCAGGGCGTCTTCATCGAGCCATGTACTTGACCAATGGGGGTTGTACCGCCGTCCGCATATGACCATATGTACCAGCATATGAAATTTCGGTCGAATGCGCCAAAGTTGTTTTCGTTGTTCGAGCGCCCCTGCAGCCAATTTCAAATAGGTCTTGAGAAAAACCATGCCAATCACATGTTTGCACTCCATTTCGTTTGAATCCAAAAAATGATCCGCGTTGCTCAGCATAGATATTAAATTGTCAGCGGCCCAGAGTGTTGTACAAATATCATTGCTGGTCTTGTGCGATGCCGCAGGCACCACTGAATGAACCAGCCACTTAAGAACCAGATACGTATCGTATCCTTTACAATGTATCTCAGGATACGCGAGCGTCTTGAAGTTCAGGTTGGCTTTTGTGAACCGCTTAAGCTGGGTCAACTTAAGTGAATTTTGCTTCAGATATGTTCGTAGCCAAGATGATGCCATTGCTAATTTTTTTTCGATGTTTGATCCAGTGAAGACACCATCTTTGCAGAAAATTCTCATCGTAGAACCTATAAGATCCCTCCCCACGCCCAAATGGAATAGGTGCAACACATCCAGCCCCAGCATACGGATGTCAAATCCAGGTAGGCTTGAAAAGGCTGGTGCTATTTCCCAGGGTTCGTCACTGTAAATTGTATTTCTCCACGATGAATCCAAAGCCAAATTGGTGTAGCACATGCTCATATCGCCATCGGAACCTTTGGTTGCACGGCACTTCCAGCAAACCTTCAGGGCATTTATTTAGGGGACATTTTTTGCCCCAAAAAAAACATTTTTTTAGGTGCACGCCTCTTCTTTGGATGCATATCGAGAGAGGTTGAACAGCTGATATATGTACTTCCAGTCTCCTTTAAACGTGGTGACATACACATTGAAATCAAATGCCTTAGATTGCATGAGACGCAATGCCGTTCCGAGATCCCGGAATCCTAGTGGCAAAGGCTGGACGTTGGAGACATTAAAAAATATCAGCACATATGAGGAAGAAAACGATTACATAAAGCCAAAACAAGATACAGAACCTCCCTGAAGATCAGGAACAGCAAGTTTCAATTCCGTCAAAGATGTACAAATATGTTGGGCTGCACATTGCAAGGTTACGTTTCTGTCACCATCAAAAACATAAGAGGAGCTTGGAATGGTGGTAATCAAGAACCTTGTTGCCAAAGAATCAGTCTTTTTGGGTGCTAATTCAGGCTGCCAGTGGAATATCATGTAGGATCCCCCGAGTGCAGATCCTTCATCACCTGATTTGTTTTTTCTTGGAAAAATCACTTCTTAAGTCGATGTCTTTTGAATTGGGGTTTACTTTTTACAGCTTGTGGCGAGACAACCAAATATGATTTCATGTTTAAAAAAAAACTGAACCACAGGAAAACCAAAACTGAAATCTTCAGGGGTTTTCAGTAAATGTCCCAGTCACCGTACAACATAATTGGTAGTGAAGCCATGGGGTTTGCAGATGCAGGATGATTTGGAAAGTCACGAAGCATTTCATCCCAGAAACCTTTGATTTTGTCCAGGCTCACCAAAGCTTCGATGCATCCTTCAGCTACAATGGCTCTGGCCTGAGCTGGAAAGCGGATTGAATTCAAAACTACATTCAAAATCCTGTTTGCTGGAACATAAACTTTTTTCAAAAGCAGGTCAGTTGTTATCAAACCGTTCAATCCCAAAACATGTAGTGGGAATTTGTTTTGGAAACAAGATGACCAATAAATCTAGATCCCCAAATTGGTTTTCATATCCTTTGGGGTCTTTAAAAAAATCTTCACATGGGTTTCAGTGGCCATATCGGATGGCAACAAGAAAGGCCAAGGCTGCACTTCGACCATTGCAGTTCCATCATCTGTATGCCCAACACATAAGGGCAAATCCAGGTAGCTAAGATTGCAATCCAAAGATATTCCAGACTTCCGTGCTGCGTTGTGAACCAGCTGCTCATTTGTATCAGTTTCAGGACTTAGTTTCATGTACAAAAAGATGCTTGAGCACACAACTATTCCAAATCTCTATCCACAAATCAGACGGTTGAGAAATTAATGCATCATTAATTGCAACCAAAGCTCTTTTTGAACACCTCAGACTGATATAAGTGGCCCACTTCGCGAGCATGCTTCACTGTAGAATTGCCAGAGCCCACACCACCAGCTAACCTCCAGAAGAAAAGAAGACACATATGGGGAATCCCATGTGCAAGATTGATTCATCCATAAGAAAAACTTAACTACAATACAAAATCCCATGATCCTCTAACATAAAGTGGTTTGCAACTCACACCCAACTTAAAAGTGACAAGCAGCACAACATTGAGGCGTTCAAGATTCTCAAGTTGCTGGCTCGAAGATGGAGGAGCACCTGCGTGGGTGGCATACATGGGTTCACTTACATATAGTGTAAATGAGAGGACATGAAAAAAACAAGCCACCGGCCAAAACAAATTGATTTTTTCCATTCCAATAGATCTGAGCAGCTTAGCTCAAACGGGTCACAGCACATCATACACCAGTCTACCCAAAGCCTCATCTAAGCCCAATGCATAAGTTGGAAAGTTGATCGGGCATTTGAGACTATACCACGACTGGTGATTTCTATTGCTGCACACGTCGGTGAGCACTGCAGTGTTTCCAAGCTAGTGAACACCTTCCTACTTTCCAAAATTCTTTCCCTGCTGGGGCAGTCAGCTAATATTGTATGACCGAAAGAGTTTCGTTTGATTTGCGAAAAACAGATATCACCTTAACTGTTAGATACAAGATTTCTTCAACTGTAGAGCTTTATCATTCAATGAGTTGAAGGGTCATATGTGACTGCCAGCTAGCAAGGTTCTACCATCCATAAATAGAAATGCCAAAAGCGGTTTAGCTCACTCCATTCCTGTTTGGAAAATTTCATGAAACAAACTATAAGCACATATTCTCCAAGGCTTCAGATTTTGAAGTTTGACTTTTTTCAAAGAGCAGCAACACCATTTGAGTAGCAAATATTCAACCATGAGATGAGCTCCGATCCCGCAGCGCTGCCACTCAGGATTTCGGTGGTGCAGACTGCTTCCTGATCTCAGAGAGGACTGCTCGGCTTTGGGCTTTCACCATCCGCAAGTTCTTCACCTGCAGTCAGGGTCTTTATATACATGCATATATAGTCACATTTAGGTCATTAACACATTTGTTACGATCAGATTTGATGGTGAAAAAAACACGTTTCAAGATTTAAAGAACAAACGTAATGGGATTCGACAAGATGACCTCCTCATCAACTTCAGCCTTCAGATCAGTCCAATCAGCATCGGTTTGCAAGTCTTTCATCCTTGGAAGAACGCTGAAAATAGATGACGTCAAACATCCCAGAATCCAAGAAGAAAAATCCAGTTAAATTCACCTAGTTGCTCTTCAAGAAACTCCTCAATCCGTTTCTTGAATTTCTCCAAGTTCCCTCGTAGAGCATGTTTATTTGGAAGTTCCAAAGCCAAAGTTGTGGTAGATGTCAACTCCTTCTTGAGGGCTGAACCTGATAAGTAACATCAGTTGGGGAACAATTTTGAAGAAGAACTTTAATGCAAACCCAAGAAGTATATTCAAACAAATGAGGCCATGACTCAACTCAGCTTTGATCACATCGGCAGTCTTTGGTGAAGCCTCCGATACCCTACCTGCTCCTGCTTTTGCTTTCGCCTTTGTCTTTGCTTTTGCAGAAGCTCTTTTCGGAGCAGGCTGATCTGAAGTAGCATTAGGTCCTGCAGGAATTGTTGCAGAGAAATTGCAACAGGAAGCTACAAAATAGCAAACATGAAATTTAAATACCATTAACATACGAAATAAAAAACCAAACTACACCAACAAAGTTTATGAACTTGAAAAGAAAATATGAGGAGGGGGGCAATTGTTTTAATTTGTTTTAATTAGGAATATCTGTCCTTGCGAATTGCCAAGCTGCTGCAAAATTGCCTGCATATTGTCAGCACCAAGCGCCGATGAAGATCCACCAGTCCCAGAAGTAGGAAGAACAGACTCAATGGCATTCGAAGCATCACCACGAACTCTCACAGTTTGCTCTTGCTTGGTCTCCTCCTTGTCGATCATCACCGTTGAAGTGCAAACCCAGAAGCGGGTCAGTGATGCCACTTCTGGGCAATCAGGGTCAGGCACACCCTGACCACGGGCAACAATTGCCCGCACCTTTTCCATTGGCATGTCTCTCTTCAACATTTGAGCCGTGGTCAGAAGTTCTCTGGTCCCTTTATGTTGATGAGATGAGTTCCTCGAAAACACCAAATCCGCTTCTATAGCACCAGCATCCTGATTACTGCTGACCCATTGCTGAAGTAACTTCCGACGATCCTGAGTTGAAACAAAATGAAAATTTAACATCAAGTTGCCAAGAAGTCAAGGCCAGAAACACTAAAGTTGAAACTCAAAATCTACTCATGGCAAAGTCAATGAAGTTCATAACAAGGGTCAGCAGCGCCACCATTCCACATCTGAACCATATGTGGAAATTTGACTGCATCAGGGCTCTCCTCCATAAGGCGTTTAAGACGCATCCCTTCTTTCTTATGCGTCAGCCAGTTGATGACCTGTGCAGCTGGTGGGGCAGTAGCACCATCTGGAGTAGCAGTACCATCAGCTTGGGCAGCTTTCATGAGAGCATTCAGTCCAGCAAGCTCCAACCTGCGATCAGGATGACCTAAATCAGCTTCACCAGGTGGAACTGGGACTTCCGCTTTGCTACCAACTTGCGATGCGGTATCCTGCTGTGTAGATGCATCATAAGGAAGTTCCTGCTGTCTCGACTGGGCATCATGCAGCATAGGTGAAGGTGCCTGCTGCAAAGTTATTTCTAAAAACTTCGAACCAACAACCAAATCGACAAATAGAAACAAACTATACATCTAAAGCACGTACATACAAACTTAAAAATATATTTCATACAATAAAAGGTCAAAGGTTTGCAAGATTTTATTGTTTGCCCCCCCACCTCCATAGATGCAGTGCTTGGGATATGTACGGCAGCCTTGTTTGCAAGATAGGGTCGAGCTTCAGGTTCAGGGGGTAGAGATGCATTCACCTCTTCCATTTGTTGGATTTGAGCTGCAGCTTGAAGAATAATGTCTTTTTGTTCATCTCCCCAAAGGTTCTGTGAGTCGACCATCCTTAGTTGTCATCATAGGTCACACGGAGTTCGATTCAAAAAAGGATGAAACAAAATTGGTGTTGCTAAAAAACAGTTAGTCCTTAAAGTGTTGTTCCAATTTGCATGCAGGACTCGGAATGGTGCTGGCTTGAGACATTGTGTCGGGATCCTTGAAAGTTGGTCGCTGTCGTTCCAGAACACCCAAAGCTTGTTGGAGCGTATTGCAGGACCTAAGATTAAATCAGAATTATGTGCCAAACATCACAGAAATTTATACAGTGGTACATATTGATCAAGTGGTTTGTACGGTTTCAAAATGTTTCAAGATATGCAGTTAAGAAACCACAAAGTGTTATTCGGGGACTGCTGTTCCTTCTCCAGCTCAACCTCAAGATCAGCTACTTCAAAAGCATCTGGATTTTGAAGCTTTTGCGCCTTCTGTTTAAGCACCTCCCTTTGAATCTCCTCAGCCCTTTCTTTCTCAGCCTCCTGCCTTTGAAGCTCAGCCCTTTTCTCAGCCTCCTGCCTTTGAATCTCCTCAGCCCTTTCTTTCTCAGCCTCCTGCCTTTGAAGCTCCGCCCTTTTCTCAGCCTCCTGCCTTTGAAGCTCCGCAGCCTCCTGCTTTTGAAGCTCTGCCCTTTTCTCAGCCTCCTGCCTTTGAAGCTCAGTCATTTTCTCAGCCTCCTGCTTTTGAAGCTCCGCCCTTTTCTCAGCCTCCTGCCTTTGAAGCTCCGCAGCCTCCTGCTTTTGAAGCTCAGCACTTTTCTCAGCCTCCTGCTTTTGAAGCTCAGCACTTTTCTCAGTCTCCTGCTTTTGAAGCTCAGCACTTTTCTCAGCCTTCTGCCTTTCAATCTCCTGCTGTTGAAGCTCATCTGCCTTCTTTTTCTGAAGCTCCTCAAATCGTTGAAGCTCCTCCGCATTCTTTCGATGCTTCTCAGCCTTCGCATTCGCTTGTGGTCCTTTCTCTGCAGCAGCGCTATCGTCGGCTTTCTGACCATCATTTTCGACTTTGTTCTCTTTTGGCTGTCTTCCTGTTTTTCCATCCATCATCCTGACGCCACATGGCACCTGCTCTAGTTGCAAAGGCTTTTTCCGCTTGCGAGTCGCTTGCGCTGCAGGCTCAGGCTCAGGGGTCTCGTCTTCACTGATCTCCTCATCAGATTCTGTCTCCTCTTCTTCTTCTCCCTCATCTCCATCGCCCTGAGCTTTGGAAGGTGGTTTCTTGGTTTTGCTCTTCCCCTTCGCCTTAGGTCTCGCTGCCGGTTTCTTCAAAGTTGCTTTTGCTTTCGCTTTTCCTTTCGCCTTGGCCTTCGCTTTTCCTTTCGCCTTCGCCTTTGCTCCTGACTTTGCCTTCGGTACTTCTTTCTGGTCAGGGTCAGGATCCTAAGTTCATCAGGTTGCAGGTGTGCAAAAAGCTATGTCAGGATGAAACCCCAAACTTTTTGCGAATGTCTTTTCAGGTGAAGTTTAACAAACGAAAAGGGACATACATTTAAGACTAGACTCTTTCGGTCCCAGCACATGACAAAGGATGGTAAAGGCTTCGCCCTTCGAGATATTCAAGTGCTTTTGAACTTCCGGTAACTTCTCCCAAGATAGCTCTGTGATAGGAAACGGAAGGTTCTGTAGGCTTGCCATGACTGCTACCAGGCAGCCCCAAAATCTAAACTCGTGCCCAAAAAGGCTATATATATGAAGGGTTCCACTCATGCATACATACAATAAGATCAAAAAGTGAAGTTCACGATATATCACAATCAAGGAGTCCAGGAAATTCTGTGATTTTTCAAAAAGTGAAGTTCACGAATTTCACGGTTTTTTCCCGGTCATATGGGGTTTTTTCACGGTCATTTCACGATTTTTCACGGAGATGATGCATCAATTTTTTGTGGCCATGCCACAAATATCTAAATAATGAATTGCACTAGCTGTCAAAACAGCAAGTGGATCCGCCATGAATTGCACTAGCTATGAAGGAAGGTGCTTCAGGTCCAACTTTTCCATAAGATCTACCTGGGGATTCGAGGTAACATATGTGGTCTCAGTTCATGAAATCAAATTCATTCAACAGAAGACCTATAACATAGTAAGGCCAAGACCCAACGGCCCTGCAACTTCAGGTATTTGCAGCCAGCCAGATATCGCAAACAGCTGGGGATTTCAGCCTGGGATGGTGTGGGAAAGTGTATGTGCTCCCAATCCTTTATATAGAGATAAGTGTGTAATCACAAAATGGTATACACATGTTATATATTGAATGCATGTGTTTATCCTTTGGTTCCCCTCCATTTTTGTGCAAGTAAGGGGCATCCTCCCAAAGGTCTCCAAGTCCTTCACGGGAGTCTGTACTCAAGGGCATAAAGGTAGATTCGAAAAGCTCCGCATCACCACAAGCTGCATCCACTTCCATGTTGTTCCGGGGAGGTGGCAAAGGGTCCTTAGAAAGACTTCCCCCACAGAAACATCACAGCTATATATATGACAGCCAATTGAATTGCCTGGTTCGAATGAGACGTATAATCAGTCAAGACTCAGTTGGGTTGGCCCGTAGATGGTTCGCCACCAAATCGGCAAATGCTGCTGTGTAGGCCCTTAAATTTCACAGTTTTTGTGGGTGATGGTTCACTATATATTGCTCAACATATGTGAAACTACTATTTATATATATATACATGTTTCCGAGTTGTTTTCACCTGTGTAAACTGCTGCAGAGGGACTGACTTTGCTTCAATCGATCTGGTATGCCAACATGCCGCTTCTTACCTTCCGAGTCGATGTATTTGCGAACCAAGGAAGCACCACTTAAGTTCTTCATCTCCTCCCTGGTCATGGAGCCACCAACATCAGCAATTGCTTGGAGCAGGCTGGAATCATTACTCCAAAGGCGATGTCTTTTGGGTGTTGCCCCCTGGAAGGCACCCATCCAGAAGGTACAGGTGTAGACCTTATAAGTGATCAGTCTATGAAACAAAATGAAGGAAAGTCAGCCCTGAAAGGTTAGCTGAATTCTTGAGGTAAAAAACGAGGAAAACAAATATCAATCATACCAAGACACTTTTATGATCGAAAGGACGTGTTGGAATCTTGGATGGCTTTCCAAGATCGATCCCGATGGTTGCTCAACGAGCCATCGGCAACCCCTTGCAGACGCCACAATAAGCAGGAGTGCCATTCGTGATGCAAGCAAATTTCCAATTCGCACAAAGTCATACCCCATATTACCGAGGTAGCCATTGAAGATGTCCCTCCCAGAGGTATAGCATGACCTGCATGGATGACACTTATATATATATATAAATATATTTACACGATCCCCATACGGTAAGACATCTCTATTGATTGAACGTTCAACTGTTTGGGCACAACCATAAGATCAGCAATTCAGCCTTTTTTGATTTTAAGTCCAAAATGGAGGCCTCCCAATCCAGCAATCTCTAAAATTAAGCCAAGCTACATTCTTGTGAAGCTATTGCAACATATCCCAAAGAGGCATAGCGCACCAGGATTGCAGTTCCAAACTTCATTCAGGGCCATCCTTAGCTAATGTTAAAGGATTTTTTTCAATCCAACCCACCCCATTTTTTTGCAAATTCTCACAAATATGTTTCGCCACCACAGTTGAGACGAGGATCGCAAACCCCGCAACAGTGCACAAGTCCATCAGTTTGGAATATCTGATATCGTGGGAGCTACCCCTCATGTTCGAAGCCCACAATGCCAAACTGATTTGCCCCTCTCCCGCGAAAAATTCTGTGAATTGCAGCCGGAGGTTTCGTGGCACTTTCTCATTCGAACCCAGAAGCACCACGAGCAAGATCAGGACCGCTGGGGCTTGCCAACGGAGCAATTCCAACACCACCATCACGGCTATATGGGTAACACTTCAAATTAGGCAAGATATTCATGAAGCGTGGTTTTCACATATGGTTGCCTCTAGATATTACAAATATATGTACTCAAAAGGATCTAGATTTCATGAAATGGTTTGGCTCCATAGTTATGACCATCTGCAATATATTTGGCAGATCATGTTTTTGGATACCCGCTTTTGATCCACATTTGCTGAAAGTGATTTGGGATGTCAGGGTGAAAAGGTCACATGTTTGCATCATGAGGGATCAACTGATAAAAGCAGTGATAGGAATCATATTCGCATACTTTTCCCAGTCGTATTAATGCGCACGACCAGATTCAAACTCGACCCCAGCAACTATGTGGAATTCACACGATTGCCTCAAAATCTAATTTGGGACAGGCAGCATTTGTCAAAAAAGCAAGGTTTAACTTTTGCGAAATGGGAAAAGGCCATATGTTGCATAGAATATTTATGTATTATCTTTAGATATGTTGAATCACGCTGCACTGGCCCATGGGTTGTGATCACAACCTTTTGGGATAAAACGCCGCCTTCGAAGCTCCGGAACACTCAAACCACCCAACAACCTCTTTTTTTGGGTAGAATCATTCCATGATTTATTTGCTTCACTAGGCGTTAAACCTAATTCATCCTTTACAGAAGCAATGTATTCTTTCCTGGCCTTGTTATACTCATTCGCTTTGTAAACATTAGGGTTTGGATTCTCATCCTCATCAGCATGCACTGGAACTACAGGAAGTCTTTTCACATCTACTTTGGATTTCGGTTTCTTCTTTTTTTTCTTCGTAGATGCTGCTCCAGAGACCTGTTTTGCTTCACCATCTTCATCCACAGTCTCCTTGAAATTCTTCTGGTATTGAGCGGACTGTGCAAAGGGCTTCGGGAGATCACTGTGAAGATGTTGCTTCAAAGAATCAAGCACCTCAGATGAGCATTTGATATTTTACAGAGGGTCGCGAAGGCAATTATACAACCAAGCAATCAAAAGAGTTAACTGACTTGAATGGGACAGCCATGGAACATATGGTGGTAAAGCCTTTGAATCCTTCTTATCCTTCTTGGCTGCATCCAATTTGTCAGATCCAACAGGTTTAGCACTTGTAAAAGCAGCCTTCAGTTTTTCCGCAATATCCATGATCTTGCTTTCTGAATCTGGTTTACTTTCACTAGCAGTCTTAGCATGCTTGAAGGCAGCTGCCCATTGCGATGCAATCTGCTGCAGCTGTGTGTCACGTGCAGAGGACACTGTGCAATCACTGCCAGAAGATGTGTGGGAACACAGCTCTGAGAGAGTGGGTACCACAGAGGAGTCATCAGCAGATCCATCATCATCGGGCCCACAAACATCATCAGGATGGGATTTGGTGTAGACCTCACATTTTGTTGATCAACTGTGGATTTCACACTCAACTTTTCATGGGTTAGATCTCACAAATCATACGACCAATTTTTTTTTATAGAACTCAAACCTGTAGTTAAATTACATTGGTTTCAAAGATGCTGCCAAAAATTCGGGCAAGATACCACAAAAGGCTTCAGCTTCAATTTCAAAGCTGCAGTTTTCTTCTGTTTCGCTGAATTAGCCCTTTGCGACAGATGACGAAACCGACTTGCCTTAGTTGATGAAGAAGGGGAGATAGGCTAATATATGGGAATGGAATGAAGTATTTCAGAATAAAACAGCTAGTACATATATAAATAGGCACAGTAAAAAAGGCAAACATAAGCAAAATTGAGGATACCAGCCGTTGCATTGCAAGGCCATTTCTTAAGGCCCAGGTTTCAACACATTCCATGGAAGATGTCATTCCCGTGGGATACAACCGCTGTTTCTCATAAAACTCCAAAAGGGCTTCCTTCAATAGATGAGAACTGAACCGTCCTTTTCCACGAGAAACCATCATGATTGCTTCTAAAACCTAGCAGGGTGGAAATCTAAACTCTTTGATTGAATACATATCATATATATATATATATATCTGCAACATATAAATATATATATATATATCATTGTCTTCCTGACATACAACAGAAATATAATAGAAACATAAATATTATAGCAAAGCTGCATATATAGGAAAAGAATTGACAATCCAAAACATCACAGATTTTGACAAGCAATCCCACACCTCAGTATTTCCCTCAACATCCCTCAGAGACGGTTTTGGGGCTTTGAACAGCTTGCCCGAGATGTCCAAAAGGAAGGCAAACCCCCTTTGCTTCAGAATTGTGTGCTTGGCAAACTCGCTGGCATAAGCAGTCACCAAACGCTTGTCCAATGGCTTGCCCATTTATAGGCCAGGGATAAGTGATGGAAAGATCTTTTGTTTTTAATTATATAAGATGTAACAGGTTGATAGCTTCCCATGTGATTTCAATTATTTGATTTGATGACTTAAGTACTATGTGAAGAGGCTGTGGACTACAAAGCTGCAAATGTTCTGCGGAAACATCCAAAAATCCACTCTCTTGTTTCTGAAATATGCTGAATCTTGCTCTTGATATAGATCTTGATTTTGAATTTCTCAGCCAATCTTGGAGTAACAGCATCGGCTAAGGCGGAAGGCACCTTCGCAGAGCACCTGCCAACGTCTCATAAGCCATGCAGGCCTGGCATCAAAGGCCATGAGTAGTGAGCCACATGAAAGAATTGGGCATAATGACCAAACAAACTTTTCTTGGGAACTTGAAACATGTCCATGTGTATGTATGTGAGACTTTTATTCAAAATGCAGATCTTAATATTTCTGGAAATTCCTCTAACTTGACAAAGATGACAAACATACCCATACATGATGGCTTAAGAATCACTTTTTTCTTCAGAGCGCTTTGATTCATATGTTTGCCAACTTTTTTGGGCACTTATGCAAAGCTGCTTTCAGCAAGAAATTCATGACTCTAGCTTTGCAGTATAGATCGATCAACCATATTTGGGGGGTTGTTTATAGAGATGTGTTTTCAATAAGCAGCTAGGTGCCACAAATCACGCTAAAGAAGCTGCCAAGAAAACAAAGATACTTCAAGATGCATTCCCGATGGCTCAACTTTTTGAAGTAGACTTTAAATTTAGTACCTGGCAGCTTCAAATCAACCGTTTTCCAACTCTAACGATCCAAGGCCACTGTGAACGCTCGCATTTCTTCCAAGGTAGTGGAAGTAGGGACGGGATCGGGGTTGAGATCATCCATGAGAATCTTCTTCAATTCGGACAAGGTATCAAAATGGGTAAAGAAGCTTTTCTCAATTTCGTTGAAGGCCTTATCCTGGGTAGTTTGTTGCTTTTGGATTTCATAGAATACAAAATAGCAAACATATCTAGACACTATAAAATGTACTGAAAAACAAATACCAAGTGGCCATCTTGTCAAACACATTCTTGACTTGCTCCTTCTGAAGCCTTGCCAGCTTGGCCCTTGCCCAGCTAAACTCCGCCAAACGTTTGTAGACCTGCAGCAAAGTCGTTAATAAAGATTTTTCCTTTGATATGGGGTTCCAGCCAGTAACTGGGGTTTCAAAGTGCCAGGCTTGTTAGAAGGTAATAGTTAATAACTGACTGTCAAAAGTCATATGCTTCCTGCGTGGCCAAGCTGCACCTTTGTGTGACGAAGTCTGCCCAAAGTTCTGCTGAATGGCTGTCTTTAGGAATTGTC
>DF241273.1:0-28709 GCA_000507305.1 Breviolum minutum Mf 1.05b.01 | reverse complement strand
GGGCGCATTTGTCGAGGGATCGGTGGGTCGAGGGGCGCATTTGTCGAGGGATCGGTGGGTCGAGGGGCGCATTTGTCGAGGGATCGGTGGGCCGAGGTGCGTCGGTCTTTCCTCACGGAGGGGACGTCTCACTGAGGGGACGTACGTTCTTTTCGAGGGCCTGTGACACATCTCTCGAGGCAGCGATCATGATTCGTCATGTCCGTAAGAGTGGGGCCCTTAGGTACGACGCTCTGACATCAGCAGGTCCGCAGAAAGACGCCGGACATGAGACGGCCGACAGCAGGCCCGACAAGACGGCCGACAAGACAGCCGACACAAGACGTAACAGACACTTCGCAGACAAGAGGGCCGACGCCACGGCCGACGAGACAGCCGACACAACACGTAACACACACGGAGCCGACAAGACGACCGACACGACGTGCAGGAGAGCCGACACCACGACCGACAGAGATGGCCCGAGAAGACGAAGGATCGGTGTGTCGAAGGGCGCATTGGTGGAGGGATCGGTGGGTCGAAGGGCGCATTTGTCGAGGGGTCGGTGGGTCGATGGGCGCATTGGTCGAGGGATCGGTGGGTCGAGGGGCGCATTTGTCGAGGGATCGGTGGGCCGAGGTGCATCGGTGTTTCCTCACGGAGGGGACGTCTCACTGAGGGGACGGCGCGATGTACGTTCTTTCGAGGGTCTGTGACACATCTCTCGAGGCAGCGATCATGATTCGTCATGTCCGTAAGAGCGGGGCCTTTATAGGATCGCGACGGATCTCTATCTAACGCACTTTCTAGGTACGACGCTCTGGCATCACCAGGTCCGAAGATAGACGCCGGACACGAGACGGCAGACAGCAGGCCCGAGAAGACGGCAGACAAGACAGCCGACACAAGACGTATATAACGGACACGGAGCCGACAAGAGGGCCGACACAAGGAGCCCGACAAAGAGGATCCGCCGACTGGGTCCGTAAGTGTTTGTAGGTTCGGGATCCGTAATGAGTGGTACGGGTCCGCGCACGAGCGGGATTTAGAGCGGGTTTGTCCGGGATTCAGAGCGGGTTTTTGCGGTGTTGTTTTTGTGGTGGTGTGGTGGTGTTTTTTGTGGGGGTGTTTGTGCGGTGGTGTTTTTATGTGCCCTGAAGCGGCCGACAAAACAGCCGACACCAAGACGTACAAACAACACAGAGCCGACAACGAGAGGGATCCGTAAAGCAAGGTACGAGCGAGATCCAAGGAATTTTCCGCCTAACCGGGGTTGTAAAAGCTAACCGGGGTTGGCTTATCGAAGGGCTGTCATGATATGGCCTGACCATCATCATCATCAATCCATCAAAGCTTACACTTGGCTTGCCTGCTGGTGGCTTTGCCTCTGGCTTGAAGTTGACTCCGAATTTCTTTAGCTTGAACTTGACTTGGCTTGGTAATTGGGCCTTCCTTGAGTTCAGAGAATGAGGGTGAGAGTTTGAATGCGCCCGTCTTTAGCTTGAACTTGACTTGGCTGCTTGGGCCTTCCTATAAGCTCATAAGTTCATGTAGAGTCAGAGTTTGAAGGCTGATTCGATGTAGTTTGTTGGCTGCCGTGGATTGGCTGTGGGCTGTGGGTTGTTGGTTGCCTGTTTGCCTGTAGACTCATTCCAGGTGTGTTGAATTCATTTCTTTTGTGATTTTTTCAGTTTTTTCCGGTAACCGTCGAATGACAAAATATCCAATTGTTTTGTCACTGCGGCTTTGCCGTCCTATTATGGTTCAATCATCGCAGAAACTTTGCCTACGGTCGGTGTGTTTTCGGAAGCCCCGTGTGGCTCATGATGGGAAGCGCTGGCAGCAGCCAAATGGACAAAAAGAGAAGTATCTCTTCTTTATCAGATGATTACTTGCAGGAGCCCTGCCAAGTCGTAGCATTAAGTTATAGTGTTGAGGCTCCTTTTGACAAAATATTTTTCTGGACTCCAGGACAAGAGGAGGAGTATCTCGTTTTTGTCGGATGATTCTTTGCCGGAACCTAAGACATCTAAAAATAAGTCGTAGCATTGAGTCAGTGTTATTGAAGCTCCTTTTGACACCATTTTCTAGACTTCAACAGGCCACCTCACAAAGAACGGGAACCAGTTGAGCATGTCGAGATCTTGGATCATGTTGTGATGGTGTCAGATTAATTAAGGAAATATTATTCAATCTCTGTTTGAGGTCTACCATCGATTGGCGCCTGAAGCCAGATGCCCTTACTTTGGCATTTCGGAGCCAGCGCAGGGCAAGGACAGATTTCGCACCTTCGTGCCTCTGTGGGGGGCACGCACACCAGATGTTGGACCTTTGAATATGAAACTGGATCCTTGCCTTACTTTTTTTTTGTTTGATAGTGCGTGTTCAGATTCAAATTCACTATTACTAAAGCGTTCAACTGACTTTATACCTGCCTTTATCCCAAGACTTGGTGAGTCAGTGAAACATCATCAGACCGACCCTCAAGGTTCCCCCGAAATTGAGCGATGCAAAGAAGAAGGCTGCGAAGACGCAACGGCTTCAGACTGGTCCTATTATTCGCGCTGCATTTGGCACATTACGCCACTTAGTAGTCGATTCGGGAGTAGCACGTGGAGATTCAAAAATAATTTTTCAGACACACGCTGAGTCATGACTGAGTAGAATTGAGAAAACATCAAAGCATGAATGTCATTGTTTGAGGCTGCTTTTCGGCGACGCATTGCGCCACTGTTGGTTATTTAAGCCAACGTGGGTGCCAGGTTGGCTCAAACTCTGACTGAGACAGCTCCTTTTCCAACTTCAACTGACTGCCTGCAACAGGACCTGGCGACGCAAATTTTCCATTGGGACCGATTTGCGCAGTCCTGCCGGAAGGACAAGGTGAAGCGGGGCAAATTCTTGACTCCATCGGTTGCTGAATTCCTGACGGGATACTTGGCGATGATTCGAAGTTAGTTAATTATATGGTTTCGCTTTGTAATGCGTGTGAATCCAATTCAAACAGTGATGCAAACAAATTGAAAGCAATCATGGCTGCTCAGGTCTGCCGAAAGGCTGGACAGACCCGTCCCCTGGCGCGGTCGATAACCGTGACCTCTACAGACTTTTCCCACACCTGGCCAAGGAGAGGTTTGTGTATTGTATACCCATTTCTGTACTTTGCGGCAGCTTGGCAGGACAGTGGTGCCGCGTCCAAGCTGCCAGGCATCAGCCTGTTCAGTGGTATAGCTGCATTGGAGTTAGGGCTTAGCGAGCCAGACACTTAATATCCGTTGATGTTGTTTCCTGTTTGTACGCTTCAGACTTGGTTTTTGTTGCGAGGTTCATTGAACCCATGGTGTTTGCCAGGTCCTCAAATTTTGGTGCTGCCCCATTTCAACTGCAAAACCATTTTCTTGCTCCAGGAGCCGTTGAAACAATGTAAGTTTCCTAGTTCCTGAGGTAGAGTGCAATGCAATGTGCCAGAAGATCTTGGCAGCCAGGATCAAAGAGGGTTTGATCGGTCCGGCAACCATTGAGCCGGACGTTTGCTCGTTTGAGCCCACTGCCGAAGCCAAGCAGAAGGTCAAGGCGATGACAGCCGGCTTTCCTTGCCAAGTGTCCCGTTGGAACTTAAACTTAAAAGTGTCCGGTGTTCATTTTGAATCCCCTCGGCATTTAGTGTTTGGAACACTCAGGGAGCCAGTCAAGCTGGCCATCAGCGAGGGTTAGAAGACGAGCGCAGTGCTTTGGCCTCTGAAATTTTTGTCACTGCGGACAAGCTACCACTTTTGCGACTTGTCAGCGATAGACAACATGTTGTTCAACATTCCAATGACAATAGTTTCTCTCACAGTGATCTAGTCCTCAATCTGTTGGGGTTTTGGTGATGGCTTCAGCAAATAGAGAACTTGCATTGTTTCAATTTCATTGTCCCAGTGGCGGGACTGGTTCAGGGAGTTGATCCTCGTAGAGAATGTTAAGAACCTCTTGAGTGCAAAATTACGGCCGCTCCGAGATTATGTGGTGGAGGACTCGAGGTTTCACAATTGATTGTGAGCATTTTGACTTACAAACTTTCATGTAGACTGACTGTAGGCATTTTGTTCTGCTAGGAGCTTTTGCGGCGTGGATTCACAGTCAGGTGGTGCATCATTTCCGGTCGCAACGCAGGCTTCCATGTTCAAGCCTCAGGAGATTTTCAAAGGCAGTGTTGCTGACATGCCGCGGTCACCTTGAGGTGAACAGGGAGAGAGTGTTCATGCTGGCAGTCAAGCCAGGGGGAAGCGTTGTGAAGCATTTGCAGGCTGGCAACCAGACTTAGACTTGGAGTTGGGTTAGGGTTTTTGCAGCCAGGCCTTGAAGCTGATGTCTGCCGAAGAGGTGCACCAACAGGCCAATCACTGTCACCATTTCCGCGGCCAGCCTGCAATTTCTACCTGGCTTTCAAGCTCACGGAGCAGACTAGATGGTGAGCGGTTGCACGCACTTGGCAACATGGTCTTGCCACGGTGTGCCACTTTGGCGTGGAATGTCTTGGTTGCAGCGACGGTTGAAGACCATTGATCAGGGCCAAGGCCTTGATGTGTGGTCAAGTTGTCAATCTAGATGTGGCTTGTTTTTTGAAAGGAATTGCCCTAACTTGCTTTCAAGGCCAAACCTGCAATTTGCTTAGCAGCCTCCAAGAGTCAATGTCTGCCTGGCTTCAAGTTGCCATCTTGTTTTTCTTCTCATTCTGCAGCTGGTTGTTGTGGGGGCCGCTTGATTGTCACCATGAGTTTGTCGCTGAATGTTGTTTTGGAGGATTCTTCGGCTCGAGCACGACTTTTAACACTGATAGGTAATGGGGTCTTTTTGGCTTGTTGAATCAGAGAGTGAATGGGAGCTGGTTGATGATGAAGCTACGGTGAAAGCGGGCGAATCCGTGGATGGAGCGTTTCCCAGTAATGTTGATGAAGCTAGGTTGCATACAGGCAAAATTTAAAACCGTAGTAGGCGCAGTGCCTTTACAAGGCGATTTTGTCCTCTGCCATGCTTACCCTTGATAAACAAAACCTGTAGCTGAGGACATACTACGTTTCTGGTCCACCACTGCAACATTGAAGCGATTGTCAACCAATGAGGACCGACGCCCTCTCATCTTCGATCATTATCTCCTAAGAGCTGTAGAGCAAATTGTCCTTGATTCTGACTTGCAAGTGATTAACAATTACGTGTGTGACTGTGAGAGGAAGGCTCCATTTCCCATGGTGAAGGACCAATCTCCCAGGCTGGGTCGTTTGCTTCTTTCGCAGCGCCCCTGAACTTCTGCTGCTTGGGTAGGCCTTCAAGGATGAGACCAATCCTGATGATGAGCGCTGTGCTCTTCATAGTGTTCACAAGGCGCTTGGCCTGGATTGCAGGGCCAACTTAACTTGTTCGCTTTATTTTCAAAATTGCTTCTTGATTTGATCTCACAATCAGGGCGGCAGTGATGGTCACGACAAAGACGCCCTTCATGAGAATGACAAGGCCTAACTTTGCGAGGGGCTTTCAGGCACATTGTTTCTGCAGTGTTACTTCTTGGGTTTGCTCCAGGATCGTGCCGATTGCCTTACTACGTGCTGTCCTGGGGCTGAGACCGCTTCGAGACTGGAGGTGCAAAAGATGTCCAGCAAGTCAACGTAATAAATCGACTAGATTTTTTTTGGCTCTTCAGCTTTAGCCTTTTGATTGAGTCTAATCTGACATGCAGGATGCAGTTGGTGATGATTGTTCATTTTTTTGCGATGATCAGGCCTGGCCTTTTGTTTAAAAAGAAGTGATTTGATTTTGAACCCCTTCACGCTGGCAGGGTGTAGATGCTGATGCTAATTGTGGCAACTATGGTTCCTTTAGCGGTGATAAGGCCTTGCTTCTAATGTTGTTTGCACGCTAGCCTTTTTCTTGTATCAGATCATCATTATTGTTTTTCAGCAATGGCACCTTGCTGTGACAGTTGGCGTGGTTTCTTCTCGTCATTTGTATCTCTTCACTTCTGATTCTTTCTTTGTCAGGGCATCGATGACTTTGCTTTTCATCGTGGTGCGAAGGCAATTATTATCAGGGAGAAAAAAAATGAACAGAATATAGCATCACAATCAAGTTGGAACTGCTACCTTGAAAGCTGCTAGCTAGCTTGACCTTGAGAGCTGCTTTGCTGCAGGCCATCCAACGAGACTTCGTCGCCACGAAAAGTCCTGCAACGTCTGTAGGCCATTTGATTGAGTCATTCATTTTGCAAAGTGAAGGACAAAAAGCGGTGGCTCTTGTTTAGTTTATTCCTTGGCTCGGAGGAGAAAGTGTTCGATCCGCATGGAAGCGATCCTTCTGCGCCATGATGCAAGGTTGGTTTTTCTTTTAAATAAATTGTGCTGTAGACTTGACACGAGAGTGAGCCAGACTGCAATTCTCTGACCGCAACTTTTGCAAAAAATAAATTTCCAGCCTGTTCAGGTGTCAGTGCGGCATCATCAGCACCCGTTCGGCTGCTTCGACTCAAAAACACAAATCGATAAGTAAGGGTCTTTTTGTTCACAAATTAATTCACAGACTGAATGTGACAGCGGTTGCCAGCCGCTGTGTATCAGCTTAATAATTAGCAAATGACAAGCCTTGTAAGCGTCTTAACACGATGCAGCGATGGGTTTGAAAATAATATGTTGCCGACCTTCAAGGGACCGATGAATCAAACAACAAAGGGGAGCAAAATAAAACACACCCTGGGATTCCAACCACCGTTGAAACAATGGGTGTTTACATACCCATCATTAGCTTACATAGTTTTAATCCTTGAAATTGGGTCAACCATTGTTGTAAGAATGGTGGTGGAAGCCCAGGGCACATACATGCAGTCTTTTTCTTTAATCGTGGTCCAGCTGGATACTCTGTATCTGGGTTTCTTCGATTGTATATATTTCATTATGCTCCGCAACAGCCGGTAATGATGCCGTAGTAGTAGTAGTAGTAGTAGTAGTAGTAGTAGTAGTAGTAGTAGTAGTAGTAGTAGGAGCAGCAGCAGCAGCAGCAGCAGCAGCAGTAGTAGTAGTAGTAGTAGTAGTAGTAGTAGTAGTAGTAGTAGTAGTAGTAGTAGTAGTAGTTAGTAGGAGCAGCAGCAGCAGCAGCAGCAGCAGCAGTAGTAGTAGTAGTAGTAGTAGTAGTAGTAATAGTAGTAGTAGTAGTAGTAGTAGTAGGAGTAGGAGGAGGAGGAGGAGTTGTTGTTGTTGTTGTTGTTGTTGTTGTTGTTGTTGTTGTTGTTGTTGTTGTTGTTGTTGTTGTTGTTGTTGTTGTAATAATGCATTTCTAGGTAAAAGTAGATTATTTTTTGATTGTTTGTTTCATTGAAAAGTAGATTTCAAAACTTTATATCGTGGCGGTAAAGGTTTACACTAGGTCTGGTTCTTTGCTCCCTGATTTGCGTTCCCTTGTCCGTGTTGCGGCGTGTTGGTGTGTTACAGCGGTGAGCGGTTTGTCAATGTGCTTGTGTACGCGTGTGTGGCTGCAGTGTTGCTCGCCTTGAAGCTTGTTGAGTGCTTGCGCTTGCGGGAGCTACTGACGGTGCAGTAGTGATGTTGCCATGGCACGCTGAGCCCTGACTGTGTCTGGAGGGCACTGAGTCTGGGCAGGCCATGGCTGGCAAGAGGGTCTGGAGCGTCCGGAAAGCGCTGTGGGGAATTTCCCTTGCTCCACTTGGTATGATGACGGTGCAGTAGTGAACATTGGCGCTGATCCCTGACTGTGTGTGGAGGGCACTGACTCTGGGGAGGCCATTTGGCTGGCAAGAGGGTCTGGAGCGTCCGGAAAGCATTGTGCGAGAGGTGCGCGTGAAGGAGGCAACATCTGTGTCTTTGGATGTCTGCCAAGTTTTGCGCGCGTCTGTTGAGCAGGACTGCCCAAGCATCCGGTGTATCCGAAGTGGCCCGCTGCTTCATCCAGTGGGGTGCGAACTTACGGACCGCCGGACCTCGGTACCGCCAGACACCAAAGAAATGGTGTGTCGGTGCCTTCGAAAGAGCAATCGGAAGGTTGGAGCCGCAGCTGCTCTGTCACCGATTGCTTACAATCTAAAATCCACATGAAACATGAAAAAATAAATTAATACATAGAATTTTTACTGGGTGCTGCAGAGTCGGAGATGGATGTGGCATTGAATTGACGAATCATTGAATTGCAGAGTCGCGGGGTGCATCTGAGGTCCTATCATTTTTTAGTGTGCAGCGCATGCAGCGCGAGAGTGCGATTGACAGCAGGTCCGGGCAGAGTAGATGGTCACGCAACTGGAGACGTGGTGGAGCTGAACCAGGCTCTGAGTGTCAAAGAAGAACTGGAAGAGGAAGTGACAGTGACCATGTCAGATTAGGACCCAGAGCATTCATTGAATGCAGGTCCGTGCAGGCAGGTCAGGCCGACCGAGCACTAGATCACATTCACAGCGAAGGCTAGGAACACTGCCGCGGCTAGGTAGGGTGTCATGTGGATCGCGGTTGCAGGTGCGTGCGTGTGCGGTGTTGTGTGCGCATTTGGTGTTCTTCTCTTGTTTGGTGTGCCTGCGTTTTTTTTTCTCTCAGTTTAGGAGATCGTGTTTTGTTTGGCGTGTTTTTCTTAGTAATTGAATACATCTTAGGAAAAATTGTTAACAGTATATATGTAGGTTTAATACTAATTATAATTTTTACTGTAGCCATTTTGGCTCAAGCAGTCTTCCATATTAAACTTGAAAGATCGTTGCTATGATGAGCTGGTCCATGGGAAGGAAATGCAGCGACGCGGGGTCACAGAGAAGAGTCGATCGCAGGCTGGTGTCTGCATGGCACCGTTCCTTAGGAATGTGGAGGTTTCCTTGCCAAAGCCAGTTCTGCAAGGAATGACCTCCATTGAGTGAGTGGAGCCTGGTGCTGACACAGTCACTGACATGGCAATGGCAGGCCCACAACGAGCCTCAACTGTGCCCAGCGAACCCACCTCTACAGCAGGTGGATCAGATGCAGAAGTCTGCAAATTCAATGAGTGAAGCCTAGCTTCATTCAATATCTACAAGTCTTGCGTATGCTTTCAAATTCAGTCTGTTCCATAAGAAACCCACCGAAAACGTCCAAATGGCTTAGTCGCGCTTTTCCAAATGGCTTAGTCTGTGACAGTTACCTAATAATAATAAAAATAATTAGTTGAAGTCTGAAGTGTTTTCACCTACAATAAGTTTTGATGTTGCATGTGGTGACATTTAAGTGTTGTTACACCGGACATTTTCTGGATTTTGCATTCAAGATTATTTCGCTTTATATAATTAGGATTTGATATTGAATGATGGGTTCGTTACATGAAGTAAATTTTAAGTGTTAAGAAATAATGGACCTTAGATAATAAATGGATTTTAGATTTTATTTTGATTTCATTTTGGATTTTGGATTTTGGTCAGTGATTCTGGATTTTGATACTGCCACTGCCCAGGGTCTGCGGATTTTTTGTTTTTGTCAAGAACGGTGCAATGTGTTGCTTTTGAAGCAAGATTGATTCAATGTGCGAAGGCGGATGTGTCTCCACGTGTTTTTTCCATTTGCAAAGAAATGTATAGAGTTGTTATGATGACACAGTCTCTTAGTCATTTGACCCTTACACATTTTAATTTCAAGTGACAAGTCGTGAGGCTGGTTCCCTGTTGGTTGTAGATGGGTGCAGTGACTTCTGCTCACACCCTCAGGTTGAAGTAACATGATTAGACCCCATGTTCACCTTTAAATTCATGAAGTCAGAGAATCGGTCAGATGCGGTCAAGATCAGAGGTTAGTGCTGTGTTGTTGTCATGCGATGTTGATGCAAAAGTTCTTGCTCGAAACCACCCGGTTTTAGTGTATTGATTGGTACTTTCATTCGTAAGATTTCAGTTTGATAAGGGACCCGAATCAGTTTCCAGGAAAACTGCGTAACCATACAATGGGAGTTTCCAGAAAATAACCATCGTGCTGAGTTAAATTTGCAATATTTTTAGGCAAAGGGGATGTACCTTAAGAATCCTTAAGATGTTGGAAGCATTCTCAAAATTAGATGCACCATCATTGAGATAACATTGCGTCAGTTTTGCCTCGCCATGATCATGACCACATGTTGGTGCGCAAATCCCCTCTCACTGCGTTGTCCGATGATGATGGTGAGGATGAAGGTGAGAGAGAGGGCAAACGGAGAAGAGTTGAAGTTGACTCTGATGAGGATGGTTTCCATGCAGTCCTGGTGAAAGCCGAGGGAGCAAAAAAGCAGTCAAAACAGAAACGAGAACAAAAGGTTGTCAATCCAGTTGCTCTGAAAGTATCTTTGAACAAACTTTGCCAGAAACTCTGCGTTTGCGGGCGCAATAGTAGCAGAAACACTGCAAAGTCTAGCTGCTTCCGGCAGTTTCACGGCGGAGGGGTGGAGGCATTGTACCAGCTGAGATTGAAACTAAGCAAGTTGAGCAAGCAAGATTGTGATAACAAGGCGTAGGGGGGGAACGCCAAGTTTTTCAAAAATCATTTGCAAGGCTATTAGATTTGTTCTTGTTCTCTCATATTCGGTTATTATAATTGTTGTTTTGCAAGGCTATTATATAGATTTGTTCTTGTTCTCTCATATTTTCGGCTATTATAATTGTTGTTTTGCAAGGCTATTCGATTTGTTCTTGTTCCTGTATTCGGCTACTATAATTGTTGTGACCCCTGGAGGTGGTAGAGCTTCTGAAAGACAAAGATCAGATTTCAGGTCGGAAGCAACAGGTTCTCTTGAAAAAACCAGTCTGTCAACAGGCATTCAGGAGCTTGTTGGGAATAGGGTCTGGACGGTATGCCCGGTTGAAGATGGCTGCATCAAAAGGAGAAGCTGCTCCACTGGATGGCCGCACATTGCGGCGTGGCACCAATCAATGCAGTCAGAAGAACTCCATCCGGAAACGTGCGCTTGTGACAGAATTTCTCACTGAACTTTACCGTAAAGTCAGCGAGCCTATGCCTGAGGCAGGAAAGCTTTTGAAAAAACCGGAGGAAGAACATCAAGAGGGCGATGATGCGGCTGGGCAGTCTGCACCCGGAAAGTCGCTTCAGTTGAAGCGGTTCCGTCGAAGTCGGGGTCAAAGGCCCAAGCTCGCTGCCAAGCTTCACAGAGGTAACATTCGACCTGACATTCGAGTACTTCCTCCAGGCACTTTCAGTGACTATCTTACTATGTTGAAGGCGAGGCACCCAACGGAATCATTTTCTTTGAAGTTCTTCACGACAGATTCTAGCCAGCACTTAATAGTTCCGTCGTGATTTTCAAGTTGAAATGATGTTATAGTATTCCCTTATCCTTTCACTGGAAAGATCGGGTTTTGGATGTTGGATTTGAAGTCTTTTTTGGCATGGATTTTGCATATCGGAGGGCGAATGTATTTGGCGACCACCTTGCTGTTGAATGTTTTTTTTTGCCTGGGGGTATCTGAGCCTGAGCCTGGTGTGGTCGATTCCATCATTTTAGGTGTGGGCACTATCGTTTGGAGACCGTATGTCGATCCGTGAGCAAACGCAGCACGCTGTGTGTGGGCAATGCGTCCGCTACAAAATGTTGATCAGAAAACTAGCGGATGATTCCCTAGCGAAATCCCACCAGCTGCAGCTATACCAGCAGCATTTAGAGAAACAGTACCGAGATCGCAGTGTGTATTGGTCATCCCGCAGCATCTCGCGTACTCCTATGACAGGTGGAGGAACTCACAGTGTGTGTATCATTTCTGATGCTATTGATCACAGTAAGTTCAGATATCCCCGGGCAAAAATCTTCAACTCGAAGGAGTTCGACAAATTTATTCGTCCGACGATGGATATGACATGCGCAATCTGTCATGGCCACTACATGTGCCTTGCACTAAGCGAACCATGGGTCAAGAAAGACAGTTCGTGGAGTGTGGATTTGACGGCCCATGTCCTTGAGCAACTGGGTGGGAACTTACGAAATGTTGAAGTTGTGTTGCAGGCGGACAATTGTTCGCGTGAAACAAAGAACAACACAATGACACGTTTTGCAGCTCTCATCACTGCCCTTCACCGTGTACGTCGTGTGGAGATGCGGTATTTGATTACTGGCCACAGCCATGAAGACATCGACCAATTTTTTTCAGAGGTCGCAACCAGCATCGAAAGTGTCGAACTTCACACACCGGCCAAATTCGTCGAACACTTGGAGAAGTGGTTGTCAGACGGCAAAGTCAGGCGTCATGAAACCTTACGAGAAGTGATCAAGGTAGACGCAGTGAGAGATTGGTAACTTGGATCTTTGCTTTACCCCCTGTATGGTGTTGGGATTTTGGGTGTTTAAGCTTGACCTTATGGTAATAGGAGCAAATAATTATCAGACCGAATTTAGAGGTCAAGGGTTTTTGCAACTGACTGGTCTCTTCTCCTTCACTCCACGCTCAGGAGAAGTTTCCTTCATACGGAATTTCACGATTGCCATCTTCAGGGCATCACAGGGCCAGGAGCTCCCCATACATTTGCTTTCGACCGCAGATCCGATTTACCAGGCGTGATTGTTGCATTGAAGTTTCATGTCGCCCGGTAAGGTTGCTTTAGTTCAGGTTTTCGTGTCGAAAAGCTCATGTCAATACAGGTTTTGACCCGTGACTGATTTGATGTGGAGGCGAAACCTCTAGCCAGATCAAATGTCCGCCATTCTGGAAAAGCTTTGGATTCGCAGAAGATGATGACGACGTCATTTTGAGGTGGTTTGGGTTCCGAATAAATTTCATGTCACTACATAAAAATGCTTTCTGCTTTTTGTTGCAGTTTGGATTTCCAATGTGTTTGCTCCAAATTGTGCAGGACAAAGACCTACATGAGCGACGACGAGTGGTCAGAGCCAATGCTGTATGTGCCGGCCGAGATTTGCCGCCGAATTGCCAATCGCGGTGCCGTACCTCCAGGCAGAGTCATTGTTTTATCATAACTCGGATTCAAAGTTCATGTTTTTCTGCATCAATTCTGAGTCTAAGAACAAATTATGGAGTTCACATGTCATGTCTCTGTGTTGAGTCATTTGGTGATGTTTATTTGCATTGTGTTTTCCAGTCCGAGTAGATGACCGGGAACGCGATTCCAAGCTTGCAGACAATTACATCAAGTTGGCGTCCGTGATCCGTGTCTCGTCTCCACAATCACATGTATTTTCTTAAAGATGTTTTTTTTGATACAAAACTTCGCTTCATTTGTGAACTTCTCATGCTTCATGTGTACTTCACGCCCCCGCATTTTGACAATCATTTTAACTTTCATTAAGTTAAGGTTGAATAACGAAGCCAGAACTTCATGTTGTGTTCATGCAGTACAAGTCAAGGTGAGCATCCATTCGATATGGTTGATGCTGCAAATCATCTCGAAGCGCTCGGGAATGATACACTCACAAGGGGGCCGATGCTTAGCGTCACAAGGCTGTCACATTGTGATATGTTAAAAATCATATAGGGTTTTTGACATGAACGTTGATTAAAGCCTTTTTGTGCAAACATCGTGTGAGTTCAAAATCTGATCGCTGTTTTTTTGCGTGCCCCAGGTGTTTGCCATTGCCCGGGCCAGCGGTTGGTCCAGGGCTTCCAGGCATCGCGCACCATGCAGCTGTGAATCTGGACCCGGTTTTTTGGATGAAATGCTATGTCATAGTGTGTTCCGCATTCATCAGGTGCATTGGTGTCCAGTCATCGTAGCAATCAGGTTCCAAGCGTATTGCATTCATCAGGTTCCAAGTGTATGGCATTCATGATGTACACTCACGTTGAAAAACTTGCTCAGGTTCCGAATCATGTGCGGATGATCCGTGAGAGGCTCCCCCGCAGGCATTTAGTTAATTACGCAGCTAAGATGAAACAGGTCCAAATCTGGAAGGGTGCAGCCCAACTTTGGGCACGAGGGGTCCCATGGGAGGATGCCATGACTATGTTTTCAGACACGTTGGCCGTGACAGAGAACTCATGATCTTTTTTTTTTTGAAATGATATAGCCGAAATAGATGTTGCTTTACTCAAAATAGATTTTGCTTATCATCAAACGTAGTATCTGCAGTATGGATGAAAAATTCACTTGCTTCAGTTTTAAGATTTCAAGATTTCTTCTTTACATGTTCCCAATTTCTTGTTTACATGTCCTCATTTTTCAGGTGGGTTGTTTTCTGAATACACTTCTCTGTCACCGCCGCCGCGCCGCAGGAAGCCACAGGAATCCATCTAAAAAAAATCTTTACAGGAATCCATCTTAAAAACTAAATCTTTACGTGTTTCGGGCGCAGGGATTGTGATGAGCAGTTTCATCACTTTCAGTGGTTTCCACCGGGCAGGCCAAAATGTGATGAAAACAAGCGGCTTCCATCACAAAATCAAGCGAATTGTTGGTCAGACATTGAAGTTTCAACTCTTCTTGCGTAAACTGATGAACATCCATGCATTTTTGTTGGTATTCGTGATGGATCTGGATGGTTTTCATCAAAAAAGGGCAGGTCTGCAGCCTATGACAAGTTCTGATGACAAAAGGCAAAAAAATTAGGGTGCGGCATGGACATTTAGGGGATCACTTCGGAGCAATCATAGTTTGTTTTTTGTTTTTGACCGCGGAGGCAATGTAGAAAGAAAATTTCAGGTTGTGATGAATCACGGCGTGATTCATCACAAAACCGCCGGGTGGTGATGTCATGTTTTGTGATGATAACGACCGCCATTCATCACAAAACCAATCCTAAATTTTCATTCATCACAAAACGTGTCCCCTCTGAATTTCATTTGTTGGAAGATCTAAATATATGCGCGATCATTTTTACTTGATCATACGTTCATTGCTTCATAGTTCACTTGCTGTGCAGTTAGTTTAGGTTCTGGATTAATCCCAACGTTGTGCGCATCTCTGCTCTTGATTATGGCACCTGGCGCTGGCTTCCTGCTGCGGAAGATCCAATTGCTCCAGGAGCTGGATGCGGGCGCGGCTATCATTCAAGTCCAAGTTCTCGCGGCTCAAGCCGACATGCTGGCTGAATTGGCTTCAGAAGAGATCAAAGGCCTGGATTGTGAATTTGATGTGCCTGGCCTCGGAATCATCTGGAATGAGATCCAACTTGTCAAGAGGGTTGCGACCGCTGTCCGAACCAATGGGCCTATGCCTTTTGTGGAATTGCCGGCATCCATGCCCCCAGATTCTTCTTTGACAGCATCTCAGAAGCAGTACACGCAAGCATTGACGGCACAGATCGCCCAGGCTTGGTGTCAAGCACCGTTTGGATTGAAGAAATGCAGATTTTACAAGCACTGCGATACATTATCAGAACATCTCATGAGCTTTGGCCAGCTTCTGGATTGGAATGAATGCGGTGTTTGGGGCGTAGTGTTGCAAAGAGGCTTGGGGGTGATCGGCGTCGGCGAGAGCGTTCCTGAGTTCAAACGCATTGTTGATTGATCTCCTCTAGTTAGGTTGGGAGTCTCAGTAGTTCGGGCTGAAAAGCTTAGGCGTTTTGAATCGCCAAATTTTGGCTTCAAGCGATGATCGGCATGGCAAAAAGGAATGCTTTGCACTTGAATGTTTCAACTACATTTCTTTTGGCCAACTTGATTCCGTGCATGGATCGTTTGGCAAGTCACCCCGAAACCGATTTTCAACCATGACTTGCCAGGCATGTTTCGAAAACACCTGCAATCTTTGCTACCGCCCCCTGGCTAAAACATGTGTTTGAAATCGCAGAGCTCATGTTCTCGATCTTTTCAGAACATAAAGAGATTTTTTATTCAAACGATATTCGCAAGAAACATCACCAAAAATTCGGTCATCATTTTGTTAATTGTATATACATGAAAATATTGATATATCATACAGTTATCATTTTGTTCTCACTACTATTTGTTGTATTTCGTGCTCAGAGGTTTGGTGACTACACCAATTCAAGTCTTGGGGCAGTGAGGCTGGCTATTCAGTTTCAAAACAGAATGCAGCGGAAAGCAAATGCAAATAGATGTTTTGATTCAACACTTCTTCAGGAGTTGATCGCCACTTGACTTCTGACAAGCAGGCCACACGCCATGATGGTTTTCAATCGTGGCTTTATATCAACTCATTTCCTTTTCTCTGCACGCTGCTTCCTGGTGTTTTTGTAGCTTGCATTATGTGTCAGTTGGGTTCGACACCACAGGAGGTTTCGACCATTTGATTTGCTTGCCAGGCTGTGACCTCGTTATTTTATGACACTTGGCTGCTGGCGGATCCTGCGCTGCATAACATTTGCACAGTCTGTGCTTACAATTCTTGATGTAATTATTTCGCGGGTTTCAATGCGAAGCCAAATTCAACAGCGTGCAGTTGCGACGAGTTCTCTTTGTGAAGAAACGAAAACAATGGTGCCAGGTGTTCAGGTTCTGCCAGCACTGTGTGTTTGCACTTTGAATTGGTGTGAGGTAGGATTTCACGTTCGCATTTTGGCTCACAGACTTTCGGATTGAAGCTCAACTTCAAACCATGGCATCCAAGAAGAGATCAACTGGAGGCCCAGGAGAGAGCTCCAGGAAAAAGAAGATCAAGACAGAAACGTTCGATTTGACGGACAAGTGTCCCAATATCCCAATCTTCAGGACCTTGGCGCAGCTTGGCAATTTCAAGTACTACATTCCAACTTTGAGATATGAACGTGATTGTTTTGCTTTTATCATCGCAAATGCTTTGAACGGAAAGACTACAGGCAAGACATCATCTCCGAACATGGCTCCATGGATGTGTATCTGGGCAGGAAATTGAGAAACAAGGACTGTCGTGAAATCAAACATGGCCTTCTTTGTGATGTACTCAATCCCTAAGCGAAACACTAGATCATCATTGTTCTAGATCTGGTGCAGGACGCCATCGCACGATTCATGAGTTGGCTGGATTCGACCTTTCCAGAGGAGCCCACTGTGACCGGATCTCAGAGCTAACCGTGTTGTGACAGGCTTACTATTATTGCTTTGTTCCTTCGACATTGAGGCAGTATGCTATGCCAGGCTGTCTCGAGAAGGAGGGGCTCGTCTGGCTCAGGCCTTGGCACTTGCCATGGCATAAGGAATGTGGCTTGAAAGGAGTTATTGAGTCAGAACCTTTGCTGAACATTCACAGTCTTGCTGAACAGCTGGTGCAATGAGTGTCATCTAAATTGTGCCTTGCATACCTGTCGATGCTTTCATCTCTAGGACTTGGTGCTGCAAATCGGAGAGTTGATTTGCATGAATGGCTTCGAAACGGATGCCGATCAATCCGTGGAACGGCTCACCATCACCAAGCCACGGCCTGAAATTGGCATGGCAGCGCCTTTTGAGTTTGAGCTTTCATGCGTCTCCACAGAAGTAGAACAAGCGGGTTGTTTACCCCCCCACGGCATTGCTTACTGCAAAGGATGGACACGGAGTTATTGTTTCGTGGTCGTGATGCTGATGGCCTATGAGAACAAGGACTTCTTGGAGGCTTTGGGCTAGAAGCGGAAGAAACACTGAATCAAAAATACAAATTCTCTTTCAAGATTGCACAGAGTGACTGATCGACGCAGGCTTTTCCAAAAGAAGTCTCGAGGTGCCTTGTCCTCATCTTTTTTCAGCGCATACTTGACGATGATTACGCAAAATGATGTTGAGTTGCTTGCATTTTCTTGATTTGCGAGGACCTTTTCCACTGTGCATTGCAACGTCACAGTGGCACGCAGTGACGATGCAACGTTGCTGGTTGAGACGAACCGCCAAATTACATTTGGTGCCGTAGTCAGGAGACGACCCAACGCATTTACATTGGTTCATCAGATGCGGTTTATGAAGAGAGCAAATCTTCTCGACAGCACTGAGCAGGCTGGTGGTATTGCATGTGTTGGTTGCCGCCGTTCTTCTTGTTTGTCTTGTTGTTTCCTGTGATTGTTCTTCTTCTTCTGTTATCAAACTTTTTGTAGCGTCATCGCAATAGTTACAACCTTCAATCGGCAAGGTTTGGGCAAGCGCTGCAGAGTTAGCTAGCGCGTACAGCATTGGGAGAGCAGAATCCGCTGCGGCATTCGCTCTGCTGAATGATGTGGATGGAGGGATCTTGCAAAAGCTGATGGATATGGTGCAGTAATTAATCTGAATTTAGAAAGACATCGGAATTTATGTGATCATTTTGAGTTTGTGGCCGTCACTCCGTGAGCTTCCTTTGTCTTCATAAAAATACTTTGCGCCCACCTCTGACTCTTTCCTTGGAGGCAATTCACGATGGCGAAATTCGTGACACATGAGTCAATTGCGGAGGGAATGTTTAGCAGAGAGCATTGCACGGCCAGCACTTCTCATGCTGCCTGGCAAGAGTACCTCTTGAATTCGACGCAGCTGCTGGAGTTGCTGTGCGAACGCTTGCGCCATGACTGGCTGGCTACCCCGATCAAGTTTCGGAAAGCTTGGAACGGTCAACAGATCGTTTCTTGCTCCGAACTTGCAGCACATCCCTTTTGGTTTTCATGTCACCACATGGTAACTAGGATAAGATGTGCTCCCAACACTTGCTTTCAATTTCTGTTTGTATGCATGTTGATTTCGCCATAATATATGAGGAAGGGCTTCAGCGAAGTTGCGGGGCCTTCCTTGCTTGCATGGATGAGTTTGCCAAGTCCTACCCCGAAGAGTTTGTCCACAGTCAGAAGGATCATCTCATGAAACAGCTTCTTGGTTTTTTTTGGTAAAGCATTATGTATGATGTCTGAACTCAAGCATCGATCACACGTTGAACATAATAAAGGAGCTTCCTACCACTGTTACTGTTGCTGATCACTCAGGTTCCTTGCGAAGCACGCCGACTCAGAGCTGTTGACTTTGATTCAAGAGTCTGTTCCGCCAGAAGACATTCAAAAAGTTTCCATATTCAGATCAGCTTGCAGAAAACATGACAAGAAGGCGAGACTCTTTTTGTATCTTTTGTGATGATATCCTGCTTCAGAGATTCTTTGCGTGATCGCCAGCTCCTGAAGGCAGAGGAGGCCATGCACAAAGAAGAAGAAGAGTTCCTAGAGCTGCAACATATTCATGCCATTAGAGCAAAACTACGAGCAAAGCTGCTGAATGTGTTCTAGTGCATTTTTCTCTCGAGGCTGGCCATCAGATTGCAACAAACAACAGCGAAGCATCTCTTCCAGCAAGCTGTCGATGACATCAAAAAGATGGAAAGCTATGCTGCGCGCTCTCAAGCACATGCCAACAGACAGGCTAGGTCTGTTTTTAGGATGAAGTTTAAAGTTCAGAAAAGTTGGATGATGTCGCGTGTCTGATTGTCAGGGTGGGTTGGATCTCCAGTACCTTTCTCAGAGGTATGAGAAAGGTAAGGAGAAGACAAGCGAGTTCATGACTACTCACCAGCTATATGAGAGCTCTGATGTTGGAGGGCTACCGGACTTGCATGCTCGTTTGCTTCAACTTCAAGCTTCGCTGAATGACAAAGGTGATTCGTTGCTAGTCTGAATGGGTTGATGTGTTGCGTTGAGCTGTCACTACTTTATGCTGTCAGTAATTTATACATGTTTCTGCGTGTCGGCAAACTTTCGATGTCTAAGCATTTTGAAAACCCACAGCAAACTCATTGCCAATCATTGCAATCGTTTCGGACAATCCACTGACAAAACTCATGAGGATGACGCTCATGATTTTGGATGCATCACTTTGGCCCTCTCGCTCTTTGGATCCAATTAGGAGCAGTGGACATGTTCGCCGCCAAAGTGCGGTTACCAAACATGATAGATACGAGGTTTGTCCCCCCCAATCGGAGAGAGTATATGATATGATATATATTTCCTTTGGTATATGGTTTGTTTAAATCCGATATGCTTTTGTGCTGAGAGTGATCTTTTTTTCACCGTTCTTTGTTCCAAGCTTATCACTTTGCAGTTTATGTTCATACGTCCTCTCAGGTTCAGCTCAAATCAGTGAGGCGTGTGAGGCAGCCAAGTCTATTGCAGGGGCCAATCCAAACTCAGCGCTACTTGTGCTGTTTCCCGTTCCACACACATCCTTGGAGAAGAAGACTTGCGTTGAATATCGGCGTCAGATTGAGGATAGGCTCATGACGTGCCACGGCTTCAAGTTTGAAATTGACTGTGTGACTGTTGAATTGGCTGACAGGGATTGTTCTTGATCCTCTTGATTTGCAGGTCCATGGATGTATCCGATACCTCCATCATGTTCAAGGATTCTGGCCATGCAAGCGACAAACGAAAACGCACTGTTCCTGGAGCCTTGCTTTGAACATCATGATGGGTAGCGAGTGAGATGCCAATTTGAAAAAGATTCAATGAATGACACAAAATATTTCGCAAGGTTAGTGCGAACTTTTTGGACCTCGATTTGTCTTTTGATCGATTTTGCTGTGGCCTTCATGCAACTTGAACTCATTGTTTAAGTTGATAGGTTCATTCTGAATTGACTGACAGTGACTAAGGAGCGATTGCAATTTCAGCACTCCATGTGAAAGCGACGGCTTTTGCAAAAAGCTCTGCCTTACTTTCGGGGCAAATTGGTCCTGTCAAGAGGGCTCGAGTCAGCGACCTGGTGTCTTTTGATTTGGATCGCCCAGCAGGTCCATCTCAACGTGTGCCTCTACTTAACTTGCATTATATACATTGCATGACTATTGTTGTATGTTATAGTACTGCAAGTTATGTATGTTATATACATATATATTTTTTATTTGTTTTCATTTGTTATGATTATGATAGACATTATATGACTATACTATTATATGTTTTATACATATATATATATGTGTTATAGTTGCACTTTATATTGCAAGTACTTGGTACGCTTTGTGCTACTCTGTGCTTCTGCTTTGCGTTACTCTGTGCTTCTCTTGAGGTTCAACAGCGGGGTGTGGAAGGGACCGCAGCGATCTTGGAAGCCGTGATAGAAGGCTGTGAGATTAAGGGCCGAGTTTACTTGGTGGACATGACGACAAATCGGTGTCAGGGTTGCACTGCTTTGCATTTGTTTAGAATTGGGCCCTCAGAGTCAGAGGACCGACCAGGAGACACATCAACATCATTCTCATTATACATCCCATCAGACTTGATATCAGATCAGCTACTTTAGCAAAGTAAGGTACAATGAGTGGGGGCTCGCTGCTTGGATGCTCCAGTACAAGTTCTTGCGAACGCCCAATGGGTGTGATTGGCGCTACCTGTCATTCAATTCGGAAGAAGATGCGGAGACATGTCATCTTGCCGATCTGAAGAACGTGGTGGTTGGACGGATCATGCAAGATACACCCTCAGTTTTCATGTGGTGAGCACTCAATTCTTGTTGCGTTGCTTTGTTTCATTGACGGATTGATTGAACGAGCTTCAGTAACTAGCAACTCAAAAAGAAATCTGCATGTTACCTGACCGAGGAGCATTGGGACACCTGCCAGGAGGCAGGGCCTTCAAGACGCAGGAGCACTCCTTTTGAGGAACCCGCCCCGACTTTGAAAGCCTTGTCCCGTGATGGTAGCAGCTTAACGACGCTGGGTTGGTAAATTGAATTTTAATGTTTCCATCAAGTGCGAAGCAGTTTGCAAACATCACTTTGTCAGCATCATTTTAATTTCAAAATCACAAAATACCTTTCACTTACCACGGAAAAAGACATCCTGATTGCAAATAATGGAGTCTTGAAAGACACAAACATTTTCGTATGCATTGACGTTGTGGTCTGCTCTTTTTATACTCATGACTGAAACCTGGACATTCTGGATTTTAATTGGCTGTAAATAAGGTGAAGCCTTTTTGATGGTTTGCATGTGAGTGCTGGGTTACCATTACAATCAAACTTCTGTGCGCCGCAGTGCTGATGTCAGGATTCCTGCCCCCGTTCAAGAGACTTTGGGCAGCGGACTGGTGAACGATCTGTCGACCATGATTGCCAAGATGGAAGTCTACAGTTCAGCAAGCCTCTTGATGAAAACAGAGGCTGACAGCAGCAGTCCTGCGAGGGTACCCAATGCACCGGCTCCACAACGGACCTTGTGCCGCCCTGAGTTTGCAGAAGGTGAGAAGCCGTTGAATCCTCAAGTCTATTTGGATTTGAGAGAGCGAATGTCCATTGGTGATTTTGAAGCGAACAAGGTGTCACTTGGCGATGATTTTGGGTTGGCTATTTTGCAATTGCTGTTTGATCACCGTCGATCCTTTTTTTTTCGTGTGCGCGCCAGCACGCGCACGAAGACGAAAGACCGACAGTGATCCAACACCGATTCCAAAAGATCCTTTGAGTGTGAATATTTTCCAGATGGATTTCCCAGTGCCTCAGTGTTTGATCCAGCAACAATTTTTCTGCAGATTTGTGGCGAATGATTCAAATAGTTTTCAGATCTTGAAAAAGGGTTGCGATGTCTTTTCCTTTTGTGCATCCAGCTGAGGAGCAAAGCTTCGTGTGTCCCACCATGTAATGACGGAGTGAACATTGTGATGACGGATTGCACGCCATGCGAACTGTGGATGCTCAATACGGGTCAATGTTCCGTGGAAGTTGGGCCTGGTGAGCTGTTTGGATTCAATCTTGGCAGCTTCAGTCAGAAGCCCCAAGGCTTTCAGTCGAACAACATGATGAAGTTTTTTGAACAACATGTCATATCGTGTAAACAAACCGATCCTTTGATAGTAGTTCTTTGTGTGATTCGTGGGCACCGGATGCAGGAGTGGCATCTTCTTTGGTGGATAAGGTTGTGCTGTTCAAAATGGAGAAGGACAATCAGCCATTCGTCATTGTTCGCCCCACTGGCAAGAGCTTGAGCTGCATAGCCGATGTGGCCTGTGAATGTGCTCAGACGTCGGGCCTTACAGAGCTGAGTTTGGAAGGTCACGATCTTGAAAGCCAAATCAAGGACCCATTATTATTAATTGTGATCATGACCACTTGGTTTTAAGTTCTAGCTCCTTGCTAAGTTTTCAGATGGTCCTTTGACATGTCATGTCACTCCTCCGGTCATCCAGGACGATGGAAGTGCAGCTCCTTTCCGGTACAAGGTGAAGAGCCATGCTATGATCACGTGTTTTGAGCCGAAGCAGTTGAACCCTGCTGAAGGTGGTAGCACCGTGCTGCGGGCGTCGATGTTTGGAGCGGCCTTCCTTGCTCCAGTCCGTGGGGATGGTGGCACTGCGATGAAGTTGGGTTTGAACAAATTGCCTCGCTCTTCGAATTGCCAAACGCTTTGGGAGGCTCATCAAGTGAAGTTGTTGTTGTTATGGTTGTTGTGGTGGTTGTTCTAATCGGCGTTTTTTGTCATTAGTTTCGTCTTCGTTCTTCTTCCTCTTCCAACTTGATGGTCGGTCCTGACACTGCAAAATGCCTCGCCATCCAAAGGCCATTTTGTGTTAACTTGTCGTGAGCCCGATTGTTTTTCCAACAGCCCTTCCTTAGTTCTAGATTTGAGCCCAAGGTCTAGGAACAAACTTACTTGGGAAACTTGATGATGAATTTTGGATGTTGATCTTATGATTTTGGGTTTTAATAATTGTGTTTATTAGGCATTTAGCTGGATTTTGGATTTGGGGTTACGGACTTTGGACATTTAAGAAGAATCGGCCAAGCAACCTTCGCCGGTTTCGCGAATATTATACGTGAGGTGTGAGTCATACGTTGTGCATATAAGCGTTCGGTTGTAACATATTTAATATAAATATATATATTTCATTTTTTGTTTGAATTAGAGGCATATTCTATATTTAACAAGTTGATGTTTCAATACTATTGTCCGGGCTTCAAATTTGAAATTTGATCAGCATTTTACATTGCTTCTTGCTTGGCAGGTCAAGGTGGAGCATACGACTGTCCAATCTGTGAAGCCCAAGTTTTGGCTTACCGGCAAATTGCGCATCAAGCCTGGCGAAGGAGTCAAGCTTGTTTGAATGCGGTGGTCAAGTTGTTTTCCTGCCGTGTTTTCCAAACTGTTTTGGCAACACCTAGATTTGAAATCAACTTCTAACTGAGTTGTTTTAAAAGATTGCATCTTTGTGATTGATTCAAACCACCGATGATCTGCGAATAGTTCCTGGATTTTTACCGGATGGGATGGCCCATCGTTGTTCTGCACCGTCGCAATGGAATCAGTATAAATGGGCCAAAAAGAAGTTGAACGATGAATCTCAAAACAGAATTTGCAGCCAAACGCGGTAAGAATCACCTCATGCAAACCGTTTAAAGAGCCAGGGGCCATTTTAGGTCAAAACGTTTAGCACAGTGCCGTGTTTTTTTGAGAGTTTAGATGCCAACGGGTGATCTTACTGCGTTGTCGGATGATGATGCTCCGGTGCTTCAGGCTGCACCAGCCGGTGGTTCTGGGAAGGCAGCTGTTGCTGCTAAAGTGGATGATGATGATGCTCCGGTGCTTCCTGCTGCACCACCCGGGAAGAAGGTAGCTGCCACTAAAGCTAAAGCAAAGGCAACTGCTGCCAAACCAGCTGCCAAACCAGCAGCTGCCAAGTCGGAGAAAAGCACAGAGAAGCCCGCCACTCCAAAGGCCAAATCAAAGGCCAAGTCAAAGGCGAAGTCAAAGAGCAAGGCGAAAGCCAGTCCAGAACTTACCGAGCCTAAGAAGGACGTTAGTGAAGGTGTGGAAGAGGAGGATGATACTACTGAAGAGCCTGCACCTCGGAAAAGGCCGGCTGCAAAGTTGACCGTGGAACCTGTGGACGAGGAGGAGGCTACTGCACCTCAGAAAAAGCCGGCTGCAGCAAAGACCGCCCTCAAACGTCCGGCTGCAGCAAAGCTGGCTGCAGCGAAGTCCGAGGCGGAGGAGATCCGAGCTTACAAGTACCAGTACCATGACAAGAAGAAGCGGGGAATCCGAATTAAAGGAGGGAGCGAACTGATGACGGTGCGGGGCCCCAAACGGTTTGCACTGGACTGGTTTTTTTTCTGCGGAAGAGTTTGGTTATAACGTCTTGGATTTTTTTTGATCTTTCTATTTGGTCCTTTTGTCGGCTGGGAGGTCAAGCCCAGCGAGCATGTTACGGACGAGCAGCAGATGGACGTTGCAGTCCCTGACTCAGAATTTATGGATTTGATAATGAAATGCGACATGCTGAATTTTGATTCAACCACATGTTACACACCGAAAAGTTTGTACATCTGCACCATTCCATGATTCAATCTTCCCTCAGTTCAGGAGGCATGCCGAAAGGAAGCCGAACGTGGGATGAAGAAAGAGGATCTGATGAAACTTGCTGTGCCTTAGCTTTGCAAACCATTTCCCGAATATTCCCGAATCCCGTTTTACCGTTTATTGCTTCATGTTGGCACTTAAATTTCGAAAAATGTTGCATACTCAACTGTTGATGTTTCAGATCGCAACAGTTAAAGTTGAACGGATTCTGAGGATATCATGATGGAAGAAGCTCGCAAAGCCAACCTCGAGAACAAGCAATCAGAGCAAGCATCTGCTGAGGACGTCCACATGCAGCCACTCGCTGACACAGCAGCGGACTTGAACGGAGATCAAGAGGATGAAGGCGGAGATGAACAGGCTCCGGATGAAGGAGAGGAAGAGGATGGTGGTGCAGAGGATGACGAGATTCTAGATGCGGACTGAGATTAAAACGGTCGAAGTTGAAAAGCCAGAAGAAAAGGAAATACGTCTAGGACACTGTGATGACTTCGGTTCATTTTTCGAGTCTTCAAATTTCATGTGTTTGTTGCTTTTATTGGCTTTCGCTCGGCCAATTCGAATGACTTCTCGTTCCGGAAAGTTATGTTTGCAGCTGCACCCTTCAATCATCACTGGTCGTCAAATCAAAGCCACAGTTTTCCTGATGTTGGGGCAGTATGTTAAAGGAAAACTTTCAGCACACCTAGTCTTTTTTGTTGAGCATAATTTGATCAACGTAATTATAGTACGATGGAAACTCCAGGTCAGAATGATTGGGGCGGCTGATTCCAATTCTTCGTGGCGCGATGTTTTGTCATCGGACGGCATGTGAATAGATGACGCTGTATACTGGCATGGCCTGTTGAAAGGTGAAAAAAGAAGAAGTCCGTGAGCATCCAAATACTCAATGCATCCCCCGCCAGGTACTTGCGCAAGTTTCTGGAGTAAACAACGGGTAAATTTGTAGTTCTTGGGGTGTTTTTTCGCGACTACTTTTTGCGAAGTTGAAGGTAACTAATTCTTGGCGAAGGCAAACCTTGTCTGTGAAAGCTTTTTAGGATAGAATGAAAAGTATATTATTCGATATAAGAGTAGGCTCATAGTATAATAATACAATGTACAGATCTGCTTTAACAGGCCTACTTTTCGACTGACTCGACACACGCATCATTGAAAAACACAGCATTTCGCGACTTCTCTAACATTTGGCGCGGATGTGTCTTCTTTCTTCTGACTTCCGCACTAAAGGTAGTGGTGCTTCGACCCGCGGGGCGTAAGCGTCACGAGGTTTACTGGCGTAGCAGATATGTACTGACAGCAGGGCCATTTCATAGCCCCAGCCAGCAGCAGGGCCAGCAGCACCACCAAAAGCAGCGGCAGCAACAGCAGCAGCAGCAACAACAGCAACCACACCAACAGCAGCAACAACTGTAACAGCCACTGCAGCAACAGCAGCAACAACAGCCAACAGCCCACAGCCAACAACCACCAAACACAGCTATAGTTTTGAATGGTGGTCGTGGTACTCGGTGCTAGGCTTGGCCTGCGCTATAAGTCTGCTCACTACGTGTTTGGCAAATATTCATGGCCTAGGCTTGGCTTTGCATTTGGTCTTGCTTGTGGCTTCATCACTCAGTCTGTCTAAGTTGAAACTTAGACTTGGCTCCTTGTAACCCACAGCCCACAGCCAACCCACGACAGCCAACAACCTACATGAGCCTTCAAACTCTACATGAGCTTAGAAGGCTCAAGGAGCCAAGTCAAGTTCAAGCTAAAGACGGGTGCATTCAAACTCTCACCCTCATTCTCTGAACTCAAGGAAGGCCCAATTACCAAGCCAAGTCAAGTTCAAGCTAAAGAAATTCGGAGTCAACTTCAAGCCAGAGGCAAAGCCACCAGCAGGCAAGCCAAGTGTAAGCTTTGATGGATTGATGATGATGATGGTGAGGCCATATCATGACAGCCCTTCGATAAGCCAACCCCGGTTAGCTTTTACAACCCCGGTTAGGCGGAAAATTCCTTATCCGTGATGATCCGGAAGGGTGCGTGACACATCTCTCGAGGGAGCGATCATGATTCGTCATGTCCGTAAGGGCCGGGGCCAAGCAAGGTGTTGTGAAAAACATCGAAACCCGTGGGACGACATGCGTCGACGGATCGATGGGTCAATGGGCGCATTGGTCGACCGATGGATCGGTCGAACTACGTGACAGCCGCGCAATTATTGCGCAACAAGACGCAAAAGACACGGAGCCGACAACAGGGCCGACAAAAGACGTAACAGACACGGTGCAGACCAGAGGGCCGACACCACGGCCGACAAGACAGCCGACACAAGACGTAACAGGCACGACGCCGACAAGAGGGTCGACTCAAGATGGCCGACACACGGCCGAGAAGACAGGTCCGCTACGATCCACAAAGGTCCGGGGTTTAATTCCTAAACCCTAAACCCTAAAAATCTCAAACCCTACAACACCAAAGTACTAGCCCAAAGAAACCCCAAACCCTCCAAAAATAAGTCTATAAAAATAAGTCCCCTGCATCTAAATTAGGGTTTAGGGTTTAGGGTTTAGGGTGGGTTTAGGGTTTAGGGTTTAGGGTTTAGGGTTTAGGGTGTAGACAGTAGATGTTTGTGGGTCTTTTTATCGGGGGGCCTATGGATTGATTTTAACGGCCCCCCTCATCCATTGACCCACAAACATCCCACGGGTAGTGTTTTGCCCGCCCCGACCACCCGAACCTAAAGCTTTTAGGGTTTAGGATTCAAGGCTTTACGGCTTAGAGTTTAAGGGTTTAAGAGTACTACAATTGAACATAAGCAACCAGTTAAGTACCAGTGGCATGTTGGCAAGGGAAAAAATAAAAACAATGTATTCGGAAACGCATGGCACCCACCACCCGCCACAAACCTCTTGTGTGAAGCCTTGGGGCTTAACATGACACTGTGATTCTGGAGCAAAATGGAAGATGGAGGCGATAATGAGATGGCACCCAGAGGGCAACCTATGAGCCATTTAGGTGGTACCTTGTTTCAAACCTTGGTGAACCTAAGTGACGCATGGGGCTGCCATAGGAGATCCAAAGTTTGGACTTTAGACTTTGAACTTTGGACTTTAGACCTTGGACTTTGAACTTGGTGTTCCAAAGTTCGACTTTGGATTTTGGACTTTAGACTTTGAACCTTGACCTTGGACTTTGAACTTGTAGTTCCAAAGTTTGGACTTTGGAGTTTGGATTTTTTATTTGAACTTTGGACTTTAGAACTTGGACTTTGAACTTTTCGAAAAGGGCCACTCGGCTAGGATCTGGCCCAAAATTGCAATTTTGCCTTTAAATTTTGCAACTTTTCCTTTTCAAAAATTTGCTCTTTGCAGAGCTCCAATTAGGTGGGCTTGCGGTCCTAACCTTGGAACTCAATGTTTGAACTTTGTTTCTTGAACTTTAAACCTTGGACTTCGAACTTGGAGTTCCAAAGTTTGGAATTTGGGCTTTTTTAAACTTTGAGCTTTATATTTTGAACTTTCAACTTTAGACATTGGACCTTGGACATTGTACTTTGGACTTCGGACTTTGAGTTTCAATCGTTAGTTCCAAAGTTTGGAATTTTGGCCTTTT
>DF241272.1:51326-83746 GCA_000507305.1 Breviolum minutum Mf 1.05b.01 | reverse complement strand
ACGACGAGACGACGACGAGGCGACGACGAGGCGGCAAAACAACGCGAACACAGGTCCAACCCCAGACCCCAACTATAAACGGGAACCCTTCGCTACGCATTCGGGAATAAAGAAGTAAGTACTAGTATATTTTCAGACAGGAGAGATATACTACGTTGCATTTCAAAATATTTGACATCTTCGGAATGTTTGTGAATTCGGTATGTCGGTATACTGGTTTCCCCATGGTTTTCCCGCAATTTTTTCGTCCACTTGAAGTTTCGCATTTGCCATGGACGATGACGATGAGTCTTCTGCCTCAAACTCATCGGCATCGCCAGAGCCAGCGGCCAAGCGATGTCGACGGAGCTTGGTGAACTTCAGCTTGGAGGACATGAAACAATTTGGCTCAGCAATTGCAACAGAAAATTCTTGATTGTGTTGTGTCATCATTGTCTTCACTAAATTAGTTAGTGGTGCTAGTAGTACTGCTGCATGCTGTCAAATAACTGTCAAACATGTTTTTGGAGGACCTGCACAAGGAGATTGCTGAACTAAGAGCCGATCCTCCTCATTATGTTGCTGGGACACGAAACATCACGAAACTCTCTGCTAAAGAGCCTCCAATAATTAAGGTGATGCAAAGAACCAGATTCGTATTGGGTCTTGTGACACCTGTCGCGCTTCATAGACACAACATGAAAATGACTGGGGTCTGGAGTCGTTTGAGACCCACAGGTGAGCGACATTGGCGAGCTCAAGAATCGTGGCAAAATTGATTCGAGATGAATTTTCATTTTGTACACAAGTTTCGGACACACAAGTTTCGGACACATTACGAGGGATGTATTCGAACTTGCGTAGACTTTGTTACTTTAACCAAACTTTTGCCTGCCGATGTACAAGCACTGACATACTCGTAGCTACCTGTCGCAGCATAAAGCTTCTAAAAGCTGAATGCCCTCAGGACGCCACCATTGATTTGTGATGAACAAGGACAGCTCAAAGAACCAGAGAACGCAGAGAAGCAGCTTGGCTGTGCGAGGTTGAGTCACAACAGAGCTGCGGACAGATCCATGTAATGGTTTTCAGGACATTGACACTTCTCAAGTGTGTTATATGAGGAATGGCCCATGGGTCCGGGCCTGAATTTCGACACATCAAAATCAACGCAACGACGTTTGATCTATGCTTTGCCGACTCGAGTCTTGAGGACCTTGAACTTTGTATTTCTGGTCAAGAAGATGATGAGGCCTATGGTGTACCTTGCAGAGTGGGAGGCTGAGCTGAAAGCAATGCCTTAGTCTTGTGAGTCTTGTGAGTCTTGTGAGTCTTGTGGCCCTTGTGCTTATCAATATACGATGTGTCTGGTAGGTCAACATCCGCTTCGATCCTGACCTCTGGCCTTCCAAATTGCCTTTGGTGCGCTTCAGAGGGGTGTTTGAAGCTCAGATATCAAGTCGAATGTTATATCTTGGGGAGCACCATGCAATGATTTCTGATGTGTTCAGATAGCCACAGCCAACACAAAAATGGAGAAGTTTGAGGAGCTGCCATACAGGTAAGTACTATAAGTACTCTATACTAAAGTACTCTACTAAGTACCCTCTATTACTATTATATACGTATTATATACTCAGCATTCTACATCAAAAAGGAGGATCAGCGATTCTCAATGCAATGGTCTCTGGAGGAATCTGGTAATTCTGCGGCTCACCTTTCCACTGTCCGAGGTTTCACCATGCCCTGGTTGATGACAACGGAGCCATGTTGATGCCCTTTTATCGTGCTATGCCAAGGTTCACATGGGTTTGGTATGGTTTGGTCATTCAGATCAACATGGCACAGATTCTCCATGGGCTGCCAAAGAAGGGTTGGAGCTGAACATTTTGTGTCAGGGACGAAAGAGATGCCTGCACGTTGCGCTTGACTCTTCAGGTCATGGCCTTGGCAGGGAAAATTCATTTCGCTGACTAGTACATGATATCTCATAATTCAGTATGCCTCAATCAAAACCATCATGATACTTCATTCTTTTTCATACTGTGACTTAGTTTGAATTTACGCTGCTCGTGTGTTTCTTCATTACTCGTTTATTCCTGTTTTGTGTTTTCAGCCACGGTGCCATTCCATGGAGCTGCCTTTGTGGCCGAACCTGAGGCCATCCGTCGCTTCTTGGAAGATCCTTTCGCTGCCTGGAAACTCCCGGCGGAAACTTCGCTGAAAAAAAGGTGAAGAATTCCGAATTCCCCAGTTTTGTCATGCCACCCTTTGCGTAGATGAAAAACGGTTAGAATAAAAAGTCAGGCACTTAAGGGAATCAAGCATAACAGAATGACTGGCCTTCAGCAAAAACATTTGTTCAATTGGAGTTGAGCGTTGAGTACGCAGGTATTTTGTCCATATGCTCTGAGAGTGTCACATGTGTTCAAGGAATTTGGAATTTGCCAGACGTCCATATTATACTTCTACAGCGGCAGTTGATTCAACCGCAGACCTAGGAGCGTTTGCCTGAGAAGTTCCAACGCGTCGGGATGCTCAAGTGAAGTTTTTTTCTTCCAAATAAAGTCTCGGATGAGTTGAAGTCCCAAATCGAGGCTTTACAAGTCCACAGGAAGATCAATTCGGAGCGCTTGGAGATGATACGCAAGCAACATGAAAGCAGCAGAATTTGATGTAAAGTTTCAAGAACAAAAATAATTGACCTTTTCCCCAGACGTTTTGCTTTAGACATCTTTAAGACTTTTGATCAACATCCTGGAGTTTCGTTGTCACCATACGTTTACGATGCAACGAAGCCAGTACCTGAGGTACAAATCTCAAGTCGTGCGTCCGGAGCTCTTTACAGGAAAAGTGAAGGAAGAATGGTTGGATCCAACTTTTTGTGAGGCCATGAAGTCTTGCTCTTCCTTCGGACTCCTGTTGTACGAGCCTTTTGTCATCGAAATACAACGATGTACGGTAGGGAGAGATTCATGCTAAAATATGCTAAAACTCTCTGTTCGTTTGTTGCCTAGTTGAAAAGTTGAAACGCAGTTATGCTATTCAGTAGCTTCCCACTTCTTTTGACATTTCGCGCTTCATTTCTGGTGTTGCTTCATCTTGAGCTGCAACAAGAGGCCATGAAGTCGAATACCCCAAGTGCTTGGCGGAAGATCCTCACCGAGGAGATGAGTGGAGTGATACTTGCTCTGATATTAGTGGCTGGAGAGGGAACTTCACAGTAGAAATTTTTCGGAAGATTCCGGGATTGGACTGGCACCAGTTGCTCAACCATTCCAGATCCCAACCACATTACTGAGTACACCGATGCGCTTACGGCAAAGCAGAGGAAACCCTTTTAGGATGGCAACAAGATGTTTCTTGGATCCACTAGATCGCACCGAGGTACTCGTTCAAGCTTGTCACAGAGGTCAGCTGCATGCTCCATTTATCGCACTTTCAAGAGTTTCGTGGCACTGCAAGCGCATCCCTGACCCGGGTTTAGCGGTCAGCAAATGGGTCCAGGCATTCTGTGACCTGTTCCTCGAAGAGGTTTTCAACTTCTACAAGAGCCACTTGACAGGAATCAAGAGTATTGATCGACATCTAGAATTAACCGCACTCAAATTAAAGCCTGTCGCAATTTCATTCTTTTCAAACTTCCATATGAGCAGCACTGGAGAATGCCCTAGTTGAATGCACTTTCCTGATGACGTTGAAGCCGTTGAAGCATGCAAAGAAACAGACTTCTGCCTTCTGAGGTGGTCTACCAGCCAAGCGCCCAAACAGCTACTGGGAAGCAAGAGCGGACTTGAAACTTTGTAAAAAGGTCAGGCAGTCTAGTGCTACCTGTGGAAATGTCAATTTCTTTTTCTACATCGACATGAAACTTCATGCCAACTCTTTGAGAAGCTATTCAAGGCATGAACGCCTACGGTATCATCTTGAACGACATTGGCATGGAGCCACTCATAGACGAGCTACAGCAGCTTGCCAGCATTTCATCGAGTCTTTGAAAGGCGACCAGACGGAAACAGCACCAGGAAGATACTGATTTGAAAGATTTTGAAAGTTGCAAGGTCTTAGAGTCTTAGACTTTTTCCTTTTGGATTTTATGATTTTGGAATCACATCTTTTTTCCTGAAAGGCGAGTGCTGCAGCCTTTGGGTCAACTACTTTGGCCAGGTCCTGGAAGCTGCTGGGTGTCTCTGCGAAATGAGCGACTCAAAAGATTCAATTTGCAGATTTGGTCCACTTTTTCACCATGTTGCATGCTGTATCGTGATTCATTCGCTTTGATTCTGTTTGTTTGTAGGTTTTTGTTGAATTTAGACCTGCAAAAAAAACTGAGACCATGTGATGGTAGTTTCTCACACTCTTTGCATCTCTTTGCCCTGTTTTGTCAATAGGTAAGCTCGGCATTAGTTGGAAAGTACGAAGTGCAGTTGTTGGATGCCACATACTGAGGATGGCCATCATTGCTTCATTGTGACTTGGTTGCACAGCCGGTCTGTTGCGGGTAGGTATTCTCTTGCCCGTTGGGCCTGCGCAGCCCACCATGGCCATGCGCCTTGATACTACGTTGCAGATGGAGCATCAAGGCCCATGCTCGAATCGTCTCATCTTGGATTACTTGTGTTGGCACATGCGCCATTATCCCGTAGAGCATGGCAAATTTCAGATTCCGGGAGACTTCCTGTGGGCATGTGAGCATGAGACACCATGCTATTGATTTGTTGGATGTTTTGTTGGATTTGGATGGATTTGATGGGTGTTTTGGACTTCACCAACACCAGGACCAAGAAACTTGTAAAATGTTGGGCCGCGGTTTCTCAGGTGCGCTATCGGTCTGGTGAAGACCTTGGTTTGGATATGCATACAGATGATTCGGACGGGCTTTGTTGCGGAGATCGTGGTTTACCAAAGTCTTACAGATTTATTCAAGGGAACGCCATATTTGACAGCTGATAGGGGATGATAGGGATATATATCCAATCTGGTGAACCATATCCGAATGTCATGGGGTGGCCGCATGTTTCCCATTTCCATGCGTCGGCGGAAGACAATGGCTCATGGTTTCGCCAGGACGTTACTCTGAACCTTTGCTTGGGGCTGGAGTTTACTGGAGCTGGCCTCCAGTTCTGTGGTATGTCTGGTGCTGGTGACCATCGCAAGCACCGACATTCTTACTTTCACCGCAAGGCTGCGGGGATGTTTTCATGAAAAGCACACACAAACCACGAAGAGATAACAATCAAAGACCCTTAAAGCATCTTAAAGCAGCTTTCTATCATTCTCTTGCGCAGCTTGTAAGGGAGGTATGACAGGGTTTCTGTATTGGATCAGGTTGCTTCCTAACTTTCAACATCCCTCCACTTGCAAACAAACCCGCTTACCGCGATATTTGGAGGGATACTGTGTCATGCATCTTGGTCGTCGTCGACACGGAGCAGATGACATCCAGTGCTTCAGCAAATCAATTTAGTGCAAAGCTGTGAGTGATGTGATGTCGTGATGTAGTGATGTCGACCCAAATGGAACACGGAAAAATCACCATAATTACGCTCACATCTGTGCAAATGGTGCGTAATTTGTGTACCAGTACCAGTCTGAATCTCCATTTCCGGGTATTTTGCTGGCTTTGGTTTATGACATCTGGACTTTTTGTTGTTGTTGTTGTTGTTGTTGTTGTTGTTGTTGTTGTTGTTGTGCTCTTTTGACCCATCCTTTTTGTTGCGTACAGGCTTGTCTTGCACATTACCGAGGTCTGGAGAACGTTTGAATCTAATCCTATGGAATCATTCCAGCACGAAACTTGCTTGGCATTCAGCATATTCAGCCCTCTTGAACCAAGGTGTTGTCCAGTTTCGAATCACTGCTGTTTGTTTTTTGGTGATGGACTCCATTGAATGTTACTGACATGCCATTTGCATTCTGGTGAGGTACAGATCTAGTGCCTTGGATTGTTCAATCAGGCTTCGAATTCGAACTTGAGAAACATGGCCGAGCAGCGAATCAGCGTCCTTAAAGAGGCCAAAGTACAACTAAGGCGAAGAATCTGAAAGCCCGCCGTACAACGCAGAGACAGGTGCAGCCAAAGTGTCTTTCAATTTCATGCCGCCATGCCAGTCAAAATTTTCGAAACAGACGTGTGAATGACGAGGGATAGACGAAATAGCACTCTCCCCAGTGTCCCTTGATCATCCTTAATCCTTTTCCAGCTTCTCAGCACAGGGCCTCCAGATCCTGTGTGCGTGAGCTACACTCACGACCGAGACTTTGGCAACTTCAAGGAGTTGAATCGGCCGGAGGGCAGTGTCGTTTCTATAATCACTCAAGATTGAATGTTCACGATGCTTCAATGCTTCGACATGTTTTATGCATGTGAGCATGTGAGGACTACCCGAAGGGCAAAGAGAACTTTCGAGGTCGGGGCTGGTGCCCACGCCGAAGCTTCGAATATCCAGGACGTGCTGAATGCCGACACGATGGTTTGTGGAGCGAGCTTGACCAAGCCACAGTCTAATATGGTGAGTGAAATCGTTGTCCAATCTTGTGCTCTATCCGCAGGATTCAAGCCAGACTGTGTCAGACTGAGCTTTTTCTATTCCAGCAATGAAAGGATCAATGAGCAAAATCAGATAGAATCAGCCAGAATCCGAAGTGACAACATCATTGGACTCTTGAACTCTGCAGATTTTTAGGCGAAAGCGAAGAGGAAGAGCGACATGCCTGACACGACTAGCAGCAAATCACACTGACCAAACCGTGCACCTCGTGGCTTGACCAGTTTCTGGAGCGTTTGTGGTTGTTCAATGTTGCTCATCATGCATCCATCAGAGAGAAAAAACCCATCAGACAGCAAAGCTGTGTTGCAACTTTTTCCAAAAACTGGAAGCTTCTCATGACCCTAGCTGACCTGTACATAGGTGCTTGTTTCTAGGTTCCCGGCAGCTAGGTGATTGACATGGGTGAGCAGCTTCACCCGTTTGATGAATCCATGGTCCAAGGCTTCAAGGGATTCCTCACCCCCTGTAGCATTGACACTGTGAAGCGAGTGACCTGCAAGAAGGTGTTCAAGCAAGGATCAAGGGATATCAATGGATTGTGTGTTGTTTTTTTGTAAAGGCACCAGGCAAGGATCAAGTCCTGCATGTGCTGTATTTATCTGTATTTCTGGTATCCTTGCTGGAAGATCTTGGCGGGAGAGATGAGCTTTTGAGTGTGTTGCACAGTGGTGAACAGACGCACGGAAGCGAACGTGGCGGGGAGCATGGAGGATTCAACCATGTTCAACGTATGTTTGTGTAGTTTCAGGATGCTTTCCGAATATTCTCAGATCTGAGTATTTCCATGTATTTCCAAGGTGACACCTTTGTTGCCCCTTTTGTGACAGGTGGTTGGCAGTACTTCAGAGGCTGAAAGCACGCGTGCTTCAAAGGAGCAGGCCACTGATGCCATAATGACCATCTTCACGTCGATGGATTCTGCGACTTGTCAAGTCCAAGGTATGGGAGTTTGATCCGTAAAGCAAGGGGTTGATTCAAAGTGCTGACATGTAGTGGGCGCCTGCACTGGGGATGCCCAACACTTCACTCAGTCCCTTCCTGATGCATGTGTATATATATATATAATATAATGAGTCACATCATCATTTTGCAACTTTGTGGAACTAAAAGAGTGCCAGGATCCCTGCCATGCATATGAAAACAGGTACTATTTGTATCTTAAATTTTAAATCTGATTGATCTGCATCTATGCTTGCTTCGGTTGAGCCTCCAAGGATGGAAGTGGCCTTATCACAAAGGACGAGTTCTCAAACATGTCGTGCCTGGCATGTTTGCTCTAAGGTGCTAGGTGGTTTCACATTTGGTGAGGAACCCACAGCAGAATAGGCAGATGCCACCGCATCATATGCTGCATATTCCGTGAACGTCGCGGAGAAAAGCACCTCATCCTGGGCCTGACATTCGGGATGAAAAGATGGGGGCTTTCCAACACATGGGTGCAATCCACTGTCACTGATCTAATACGACTTCCGAAGCTCTTGAAGATTGCACACCCTCCGAGCCGTCATTTGCCAGGAAGTATGATTCAGATGTCATGGCAGCGTTGCTGGACCTCGGAATCAAGGACATACAAGTAGCATACAAATCATATGATAACATGCCTAGTATTACTATATAATATAAGCAATGATAACATATGTAATCCATGTGTATATGTATAGTCTCAGTATATATTAATTCTTATTCGTTCTTATTGTTGGTGGATGAGAATCATGTCAGGCCATGTCACCAGTTGCCTGGATAATTGCCTCATTTTGGAGGACAAACAGTTCGACATGTATGTTCAACTGCTCTACAATCCCATGGGACTACCTGATTCTGATGATTCGAATCCAGGCGCGTGTGTCACATTGGATTGGCAACAGATGGTAGGGGATGGTTGTGGAAAGCAAGTCCAACGATGCATGGAACAAGACTATGGACATCTATTCACTATTGTTAGTGTTTTGGTTTGCCTGAAAAAAAAACACCAACTCTTTTTTGCAAGGAAGACTTCAGTCGCGATTCGGATTGTGACTGAGGTGTTGCCATGGGCTTGGAGAGTCTGGTAGAAGCCCTTTGCTAGTCCCCCAGAGTTTGTCATGGAGATGGGGTGTTGATCTCATTCATCAATGATTGATCTTCCTGTCGTGCGGGTTTGAAGCTTTTTAAGCTCAAGCCGCATTTGTGTCCAGCCACAGGAGCCTTTGAAGTAAGTGTGAATGCGATGCTCAAGCCTTATAGTCCCAATAAACTATTTCAGATAAGCCTGGGAAGAAAACGACTTTCCTACGATTCAACTCAGCTAGTGACAGGTAGTGATACGCTAGTCAAGCAATTTCCTGATCGTGCGAGTGATGGCGTTGCCACGAACTGTGTCGTTTGTGAAGTGCTTGGTGTCAGCACTGGTGGCTTGGCGGGGCTGTGAACTTTCAAATTGTTTGAATTATCACGGATGCTGGAGAAATTGGAAATGATCGGCCACATCGAGGCATTGTTTATTCATCTTAATTCACTTCTCTGAGGTCTTGTGCTTCAGCTTGAAGACATCAAGCCGCAAGAAGATCCCAGATGGGTTTTAGAATGCTTTTAGAACCTGATTTGAGAAACTACTGTACTTTCTGTATCATCGTACAGGTGGAAGTAGAAGTTTCCCAAAAACAAGTTGCCAATTTGGAACTCAAGTTCAAGAGGGTTTCATTCAACTTTCCAGACACATGAGCAAGCAAGAACTTCTAGGACACTTGGTTTCTGCGGACAGTGGAGCAAGCAGCCGGAGGGTCGAATCCATCGCCGCGCCTGGTTTGAGGCAAGAGTTTCACCTTTTTACCAAAGAGTCTATTTTTACATCCAATGATCATCCATGCATATTATATATATTATATATATATATAAAAGTATAAAGTGGGGAAAAAACAACAATTACAAAGGATCATCAGCAGACACAGAAAACCATACCCCCATACCTTAGGTATTTCATCATAAATATATACCCACCTATATTCTGTGAGGTGTATATGGGGGTTGATTTTTTTTCAGGGTACCATCCCAAGGGTACCAGCATTATCCCCGTTGCCAAAGTGAGATTCTGCCATCGTTGGTCCAGGTCACAAAGGGCCCTGAGCTGGAGCTAAGTGAAGCCAATCAAGGGCGTCCCTTGGAGTCAAACCCAGACATCAACGGGGGAGGTTTGTTTTGTTAAGATGTCAAGGAAAAAAATCGTCCTGCATGTTGGTGAAAAGTGCAGTTTATGTTATTTTATGCAGGAAAATGCAGTTTTATTTTGGTTTATAGTTTATAGAAATTTGGGCCTGTTCAAAGATGAAAATTTAAGGCCAGTGTCCAGAAAGGGCTTCCAACCCTGACTTTGAATAGCTGAGGAGTGCTACCCATCTTCCCATCGCCCTCGGTGCTTTGGCCAGGGTGCAAATCTCAGTTTCTCAAGGCCTTGTCCTTGAAGCATGGCCAGCATTGCCACTCAAGTGAAGCAAAGATCCAGGGCTCATGTGCAGTTCGCCGTGATTGAGCCTGGACATCGGAAGCTCTATGAGGCTCCCTTTTTGCAACAGAATACAAGGGTTCCGCCTCTTAAGTTGGCCTTTGAAAAAATACGGGAGCTGGGATGCAAGACGTACTATTGACCAAGACAATTGATGATAAATGTAGAAGTGGCGGCTGAACGTGCCTGGACAGTTGTGAATCCAAAAAAAAGAGCCTTCTTAAAGAGTCAAACTAATCTTACATATTTTTACCAGCTTCCAGACAGCTTGTTTGGTTTCTTTGGTTCTATACCTTGGCCATAGGATCTCCTGATGAGTGGTGCCCGTCGCGTTTTGGCACCCTTGGCCACTGGGACAGACCTTGAGAGTTGAAGTCGTCAGAGCAATCAGTGTTTACCCATTGAGCCTTGCTGCTTGAATCATCTTGAATCCAATTGCGAATGTTTGCCGCATTTCTGTTTCCGCGGATATTGTTTCTGACTTTTCGAGGTCGATGTACCAATCAGTGGAAGACCTGGAGGCAAGTGACATTCACAACCGTCAAGTGTACTGAAGCTGGACTCCATTTCAATCAGAACTTTGCCGAGATTTGATTTCAATGTTCGGTCAAATCCTCATACTTGAGACACGCTATTTGATCCCTTTGTATGTGATTGCTTCACTAGAGTTGTTTGCTTAACCTGCAAAGCGGGGTGGGGCGCAGGCCGCCCCAGCAGGCACAGGGATCTTGGCGGGACTAGATGCTTGAAAGCTGGCTGTAGATTTTCTGAAAGCTGTTTGCAAGCAAAATCAGTCGTTGATCAGATTTGGTGTCATTCTTTTGTTTCTTGTTTGTTGTAGTTGTGTCATGTTGTGTCATTTTAGATAGAGGAGAATGATGGATACTAAAAAAACATGAAAAAATATAGAACGAAACGTGTAAGAAGAATACACGTTTGCTCCGGCATCATTTAAGTTGTTAGATGGTAGGTACCGCCTGCACTCCATGGCTGCTTTGCTGAACCTCGAGGATCTGATAGAGGAGCGCCAAAGGGAAACAGTCTCGGCGTTTTACGCCAAAGCTTGAAGGCTCCAATCCGATGGACGTGTTTGAACGTTTGCCTTCCTCAAAGGCCACCGAGCAAACCGATGGCTTGGTGAAGTAACTCAACTGCAGTGACTACGCGACTGCAGAATTACATGAATTACAGAATTTCCTTGTGCGCCTTGAGACATAGACAAACGAAGTATTTGACTTTGCTTCCTCTTCAACTCTCCTCTGTCTACAAGTGGGGTCGCTTGTGTTGGAATGCCTGGCTGGGGCTGGCTGGGACGCAGATAGGGATCGCTGATGATGGCTCAGAATGGCTGATGATGGCTGATAGCTTCCTGATTTTCCGGTGCAACGAGGTATGTGGCGAAGCACCGAGTGGTGGGTCGTGCAAAGATCCAACGGCTGCTCAACCCCTCGGCGCTCTTTGACCTCAATGAAAAACAGGCTGGGGCAGTGGTCTCGGGGTCTTAGTGCTTCCTTGAATGGTTTGAGTATTTTTGAGTGTGATTTTTTCCATTTTTCCCTTGCCATTGTGACATCAAATTCATTGAAGTCAATGCAACTTTTGAGGTTTGAGTTACAAGATCTCATCCAAACACTCTCGCATGCAAAATTACGGTGAGTTGTAGTCTGACTGCAGGAGAAGACCCAGTATTTGCGGGCAGAAGCAGAGATCCTGCCAGTGACTTGACAGCAACTCTGATTGCCCAAGAGCCAGCGGGCTGCTTCATGCATTCTGCAAGGAAGACGACCCAACGCTTCCTCTTCAAGAAGGGACAGCAGAAGCGCTTCTTGTCCACAAACCAGCTTTCCGTGTAGAAGATGTGCCTGAAAGTGTTTTTCTGGCCATAGCCTATGAGATTAGACTATTAGATGTTGCACATGAGAGATTCGCCATTTTGGATGATTTTGAATGAGTTGAAAACCAAGACCAGACATGCAAAAGAATCAACAATCTGGAGACCTTGGGAGTCCGTAAGCTTCAAGGAACTTCCAGTCAGAGCCGTAGCTGAATCATGATGGTAGGAGATGTAAATGAGTCAATGAGTGAATGAATTGGGGGTTTGATCATGATGTTTGATGATGATGATGATGATGATGATGATGATGATGATGATGATGATGATGTTGGCATGTATTTTTCACGTTTTTTCTTCTGGCAGGTTGGCTGATGCCTGGAACACCTTGCGGTCCCTCTCCGAGCAGCTAGCAGAGCCAAGGACAAGAACGCAGTGATGCAACCACTCAACATAACCCTAACATGACGATTTTGGGAAAACTCTCAATTTGGAAACAAATGTCTTTCTCCATTGCAAAGCGCCCTAAATGTGTTGAACTACCATGTTCTGGTTTAGAGTCCAGAGTCTAAGAGGCTAGTTCCTTACACTAATTGTTGTTTTTGTATTTATCTGCTGTCGGTTTCGCCAGTTTCGAAGCCGGCTTTGGCGATTCAGCGACACTGCTGCGCTGTCCGGCCTGGCGACTTGCGGAGAGTGTCTGAGCATTGCAAAGAGGAAAGCTAAGAGTTGATACAGATACAGGATGATAGAAGATGATGATTACATAGAAGTGCTCAATACATTTTTGCATGTAATTTAGAAAGCTCCCTTTTCCTCTCACTCTACACGCGCACTGTATGGAGAATGAATACAAGTACAGCAGTGTTCTGGGTTGTTTCGTATATATCTAAGTCTTAGGTTACTAATAAGGTTATAGAGGAGGATAGAGGAGGAACCTGCGTCAGAGGTTGTACGGTGGCATGGTTTGAGTTGCAGTCTTCAATGCTGCTTTATGTCATGTGAACATACCAGCACTCACTAACGGAATTATTATGCCATATTACATAACATGGCGTGGGACAGGATCACAACACTTGCAATTCAATAGATGTTTTTTGCTGCTGTGCCATTGATGCCAATTTACAGCCGAGGTTGGTACAGGCTTCGCACAAAGGTCCAGGCGCATCGAGAGCGGGCTCGCGTCGGAACCGTCTCCTGGCTGGTCTTAACTTCCCTAGTTTCCCATGGTAAAACAGCTGTAAGTTCTCTTGATCCTTTGCCTGAGGCTGTGAATGCGTGGCTCAAGGACTGGGGGAAAATTGATTCTTCATTTTTGACCTCTAATGTGCTGCTGTATTTGTATTGATTTCGAGACCCCTGCCCATTCAAGACTCAAGACCGGTACGTCTCAGATGGTTGGTTATCATGGGTTAATATGGATCTCTCTCATTATGTGCAGGCAGAAAAGAAGAAAGGCCAGAGCCTTAGGAGCAGTCAACAAAAACATGCAGAAAGCTGGTATTTGAACTCCGAGTGGTAGAATTGGGGTGTCAAGATGTCATGGTGGTCTCAGCAGATTCGGAACCAAGCGCCTTGAGGGAATGGTTTGGCGGCCGCTGAAGCCCTACAGCAGATGCCTCCCCAGTTGTTGGAGGCAGGACTCGACTGTATCCCTCAACTTCCTTGGAAGAATTTATAGAAATGATGAGAGATTCCTGATATTTCCTGATTCTTCGTGGTGATCTCTTCATCCTGAAAGCCTGTTGGCATTGCTTTGTGACCATGTGTCCACTTCAAAAAATACAGGTGGTCACCCGCTTGAACAGCGCGGGGCCTTGGTGTTTTTGGGCAGACTTCTCTTTCTTTCTTTTTGTTTCACTTTCTCTCTCTCTCTCTCTTACTTTTTGCTATTGATATGTTTATATTAGATATGAGAAAAACTGAGTGTTGGTCAGAAGCCTTGTGAAATTGTTGGGGACACCTGCACAACACATCAAGTTAAAAGTGTGTCCCTGTTTGCCTCGATCCTTTGAGGCCCATCAGGGCCAAAGTTTGAGGCCCAGTTCTTCGAGCCCTTCTTGAGGCATGGTGGAACCATGTGGAACCTCAACTTGCCGTGATGGAGATTCGGCACCTGGAAGGCTGTTGGGTGCAAATCGAGAAACCAGAGACCAGCGGCTGGTGGACATGGCGAAGGAAGAAGTGATGCTTGGCTGTTTTGACGAGGACAGGAACCTGCTGAGATTTGGTAAACATGTGATCATAAATGTCAATAACCGTCATACATGCATATGAATTGCTAGATGTGACATGCTAACGGATTATATTCTTCAACCTTCCTTGTGCCATTTAATGCTCCTGAACTGCTGAACTTGATGAAATGGATGGTAGATGAAATGACCTCTGCAGGAACCGCCATGGTCTCTATGTTGTTTTCAGTCTTGTCCTTTTGGATCAACATCTTTCTTCCTTATCGGCCGAGGGAAATGGATGGAAATGGGAATGCCTAAGAATCGAATTCTAAGGAACGGTGCTCGAGCAAGGGTATCAATCAGGGAACTCCTGGATTGAGAAGTTCTGAGCGATTGCAAATTCAATCCGTTCCGCTTGTCAACTCCAACCGGCCTGGAAAGTGGATCGCGCAGATGTTTTAAAGGAATGTTACAATCTTCCTCACCCATATCCAGAAAGGAAACAACAGGTGCACTGTTGAAATCACAGGTTAGAGTTGCCTTGACCAACTGCAACATTCGCGTGCATTTGCATGAACTTTGTCCACAGGAATTCAACTGACCTCGTTTGCAGCTTTGATATTGTCCAATTTTCCTCTTTCCTTTTACTTTGCAAAAGGCCAGAGGGTACCATGCCTTTTCCATGTTCCAGTTTCCCAATTTTTTGGACACTGTCTTTGCTGCAGTGCGGTGGCTAGGTCGTTCCATTTGAGCCATAAAAATCGGTGAGTCTGGGAAGATTGATGCGACAGGATCAAACCCAAAACCAAAACCATATCGGGTGTTTTAGATCGAATCTACTGTACTCAATGTACTCGATCATGATATCATGTTTATGTGATTTCTTCTTCAACTATTGGTAGGTGAAATCTTCCAGGCGTCGGTTCAGGAGGTTTGAAGCCTCCTGACAGCTGAAAGGATGAGATGAGATGTGCTGTCGATGCTCACCTGCAGCAAACATCGAGGATCATATGGCTGTTTCAATCCGAAAGTCATCCGCTGCCATGTGGCAAGGATGTTCCAGAAACTCCCACGGTGTGTAACCTGTTGGGAACCAACCTTTGATGGCACAGGGGTCTGAGCTTCTGTGAACAGATTGATTTAGCCGCTAGCCGCGTTGAGCTGTTCTTGACGAGGGGGGAAGTTCTCAACGATTTGGGTACTGACCGTTGCGATGCAAATTCCCTACACATTCACTCGGCTAGAAGCGCCCAAAAGGCACATCTACAGCGCAATACAGTAGGACCAGGAAGACCAACTGACTCCCTGCAGGCTCTGGACCCAGGCCAGGCCTATGCTTCCACGTAAGAAATGTCACGTGGGAAAGTCTTGGCAGAATTTGCCAATCTGAACTTTTCATCTTCCCTGCAAGGTCAGGTTGGAGCAGCCCTTGCAAGCCATTCAGATGCGGCTTAAGAGCCGGAACTTGCTATTGTTCAAGATAAATGTCCACGATAAATGACGACAAATACAACGACACTGTGTCTTTGTCTTTGTGTGTGTGATGTGAAAGGATTCCCCTTTTGAAAGGATATCGGATGTGCCACTCTTTTGTCAAGTCCAAGAAAAGGAGACTCAAGTTGTTATACCGTGCGCACGCAATGTTGGGGGAAAACGTCGGCCGGTGCTGTGCACAAAGAGAATAGCGTCAACCTTCCTCAGAGCCACAGAGTATGTAGCATTATGATGCATTATGTATATAATACTGTATATATGTACAGGTAGCTTAATCAAGCCCTTGCCATTTTGCTTCATTTTATCAACCGCACTGGGCGTGTCAATCACCCAGCAAGGCAAACGCCTACAACTCAGCGAAATATTGATGAATCGATGATCGATGCTGTGCCAAGGCCGACTACGGCCTGGGGCGGCAGTGAACTTGCTGGACTGGTCCACGTCCAGGGCTTGGAAGATGTTGAGGATCTCCATCACAAATCGCTTGCAAATGACGCAGATAGCACTAATTGATGATTGCCCACGTTGCTAAACCCCCGGTGCTTAAGACTTTGCGACATTGCTTTAAGAGTTTGAGAGATACTACTATGAGCATCATTGAGCATCTATGAGCTAGTAACTAGTATGAGGATTATTATTTGTAAATGGCTGAGGTTCAAGACCAGCGTCCTAAAGAGTGAAGACGAGCTTCAGGTTTGGACTTTGGTATATTTTGGTATCACTGTCCGCAGCGAATTTTGGGCTTGTCCGGAAGGAGCGTATCAGGAAGCTTTACAAGCTCTTCCGGAAGCGACGACGTTGGACGCAGAGTTTCAATCCAGTCAAACAGTCAATCCTTTACTTTTGAAACTTCGGTTGGAAATGGGAACAAAAACAAAAATGCACAAAAGGGCAGCAAGGCTTACTCATTACTCCAAGATTCCAGCACTTCAAGATTTGCTCAGGCTCTGTGAGGACACTTCAAGAAGCCAACGAGGCCAGGTATGCGATCTCACAGCAGGTGTTGGTTCATAGAATCACCCAATTTGCTGCGGGGATTCAATTTCATGTGATTTCAAGCGTTTGGTGATTGACATGTTCACAATCAGTTTGCTTACCTTACATGGTTTCTCTCTACAAGAGACTTCAGGTTCCAGGCTGGCTGAGTGAGGCTGGAAATGGGATGGGCGGCGGGGCACATTCCACGCAGAAGTCTAGAACTGTTCACCAAAAAGGAAGCAACCTGTTAGGGGTGACAGCTGAGAAATGTCAACTGATTATACTCAATGATGCTTCTAATGTGAGCTAGTTTTTCACTGTTGCTGTGACAGCTTTGAGGGGGTTATGTGACAAGTTGTAATTATCAGTCGTACTTGTATGTCATTTGTTGCTCAGGGCATGGGCTCGAAACGGAAGATCAACTTCCAAATGCTCTCAGATCTACAGGAAACACCCAGTGCTGCCGACCTGATTTGCTGCGCAGGGCCGCATGACCTCAGCACCGTGCGAATGCGTTGTGCCAGGCAGTGAGATCATCACCGAGCTGCAGCGACGTTTAGGCGCTCGTGTCGGGTTTGTTTGGCAGTACTTTGCTCTCATGATCTCCTCGTATTCGTAGTAATATGTAATGATGAGATAATGAGATAAAATGAGAACGTAAGATAATGATATGTATAATGTAATATATGATTCTATGATAGATATGAAGATGATATTTGACAATATATGTTTGTAAGTTGGATGTTTCTCTTTGAATTGCATCGGGTCATCTGACACCTCACATGTGACTTGATGGGTTGGAAGACTGGCAGACCACACGATTTTGACATGTTTTTGACCTCGTCACACTCGAAGATAGTGGAAGGTGTGCCTGATGAGATTCCAGTCGCAATGATGGACCAGGAGCAACTGAGAATCAGCAAGCAAAATATGTAAACGTAACATAGAACAATATCGAACGTTACCAGTGCAACAGTGAAAGCGACATATTTGTGATTTGAGATTTGACAGGCATGAGTGCAGCTGTGATAAGCTCTCAATTTCTGAGCACTCTAGGAGCTTTTCGATGAGATCACCCAAATGCATGGGTGGCCACTTGTCTCAAGATTAGTGATCAAGGCCATGCATGGTTATGCGGTTTGGGACTTGTGGATCAACATTGAGAGGCTTTTCGAGGAGAGCTGCTATTTCACCCTGTGCATGAGGTCTGACTGAATACCAAGCTGCTGAGTGGCAGAGGCCCATGACTGGTTCAATTCAGGTTCTGTATGTTTTGATATTTTTTGCATAGTTGGGTAAATTTGATGAAGTGATGAGATCAGTAAAGACCACATGTCGAATCCTGTCAGATCCGCTCGCAGTCTCATCCTTTTGTGTCGTTCTTTTGTCACGAAGCGCTCTGACAGGTGACCATGCGGGCGCTGAGGATGGCCAAGCCTATGGCGTGTCCGAGCATGTCTACTAGAGACCCACGAAAAGAGTAAGTAATTTACCCAACATGCGCTTAGCCCATGACAATTCGAATCAAAGACTACCATTTGAATGGAGTTGTTGCCACAAGATTCTGTGTTGGCCGTTTTTTTGAAAAATACCTTGGTCTTTCCGACTTTCCTGCAAATGAACTTGAACTTCATCTTTTCAAGGGTCGAATCGAGGATGTAGAAGCCTCCAAGTGGAAACCCTAAAGGGGTTTTTCCAAAGGATCGAGGTTTGAGGACTGGCGGACAGGATTCCAATCCCAGAAAAAGTCCGCATTTTTAACATCCAATTTTTAGTTGTTTCCACACCTGTCAAGGAGCTTTTCACCTCAAGCCTCGTGTTCCTTTCTTTTTCAATTCCAAGCAGCGATCGGAGACTAGCCTTTTTGGACGGCTGCGAGGAAAAGTTGTGGTCCGGGGGAGTTGACATAGCCCAAAGATTGCCATGAAAAGATGGACACGAATGAATCATAGATCTTGCATGATGGAAGGCACGGACGGCATTGCACGTATCCCTGAGTCATGGTGAATGGAAGGCTTGCATTTGACCAATCCCTGGAAGTTCTTGGCTTTGACTGGAAGTACACAGCAGACAAGAGAAATGAGGGCTGGCAATGGACTGCAAATCTTAGGCGACACATTTTATATTGTCTTATTGTTTTATTCTGTTAGTATCTTTCTTCCCAGATGTGAAATGTAGACCATGAAGTCTTTCACAAGTGCCGTGACTTGAGCCAAGTCATGCATCCCTCATGTGTGCATCAACCAGATCCTGGGGTGAGGCCGGTGAGGCCAGGACTTGGAAGTCAGGGTCAAAATCCGGATCGATTCCTAAATTGAAGCATCAGTAGTTTCAACACTGGCCTTTATTTGGACCTTTGTGCCTTGGTGCCTTTGGTTGTTTGCACAAGGAAGGAATAATCCACACAAGCTTTGGTGGTTTGGAGACCCTTTTCATCCCTTTTCCAGGCACTTTTTCAATACCTGGAGGTCCAAAAAATCAAGAATCGGAGACTCATCGTGTGAAATGGTCTCATGGATCCTTCTCAGGCAGGCTCCTGTCGAAGTGCGAAGGGCGCGAATCGAGGCGGTAGAGGCAGCGGAGGAACTTCCTGTTGCGCTGGTCCAGAGGCGCCTGTGGAATTGCTGGAAACATCCTTGTTTGACACGTTGTTTCTCCTTGTATTTTCCTTGCATGGACAAAGCACATTTGCTTGAAAGTAGATGGAGAAAGGAAAGGAACACATAGGAAAGGGAAGAAACACATTTGGGACAGGAAAGCTTCGCCGTCTAGACTCAGTGGCTTGTCTACGCCACCGCGAACACTGCGGGCGGATGACCAGAAATGGCGGAATGCTCAGAAGGCCAGGAGCAGGGAGGACAAAGCTGATGATCAAGTGAGATCAAGAAGTGACTTTCCGATCTTCATGTACAGACTTGTTGTGACGTGTTCACGTAAGCTATGATTGGAATTGAATGGAATTACCATGTTGTTCTCCCTTGAAGGTCCAGTTTTGTCAAGTTGAAGGAAACTGTTCTGTTGCGCAACTTTTGGCAGGGAGGTGATGGAGGGAAAGATCGCAGGGATCTGTATAGTATAGTATGATTAGATACAGTATTGGAGACAATAAATAAATATGAATGAATAAATATAGAAATACAGACACTACATCTCATCACTATTATTTTTTGGCACTTACAGCAAGTACCAATGCCGCTGATGCACAAGTGCCACTTGCATTTGCCAGGATCTCTCAACTCCAGAGCCAGTCTCCAGGATAGAAGTTCGGTTTGGCAAGGCAAGCGGCAAGCATTGCATAGATTGAAGTGCTTATGACTGCTTATGACTGGTTCGAGGTTATAGAAACTATCATAAATTATCACAATCTCGGTATAACAGGTATTACTGGGATTATAAAAGAAACAATACAATGACTGAGTGGCCACTGTGTGAAAATTTTCCCTGCAAGGCTGATGGGAAGCCGGAGGTGCAGACAATGAGCTGCGAACAGGCAGGGAGCTGTTCTTGTCAGCTTAATGTTTCAACATATCTTGTTGAGTTTGGAATTCAAAATGTGGAAATGGAATGAAATGGATGGAAACGGTCAGGTTGAATAGCTGACCTTCATGATTTAAGTTAGATTGGGAAGTTAGATGCTGATCCATGGAGTCATGGAGGTGAAGCAGATGGAAATGGAGGTTGAGGCGCGGGAAGAAGAGCTTCTAGCGGACCTCAACCAAGAGCAGCCTGGCTGGAGGGTCACTGTGCTTGTCTTCCTACAAGAGCAAACCGAAAGAATAACACTAAAGGATGGCCTGACATTTGTTTTTTCATGTTTTTTCCTTTGACACTCTGACTAAGGTTCTAGTTGCTTGATTTTTTTGTGTGTGTGAACTGCAAGTGAGGTTGGATAGCCTAGAGCAAAGCCTGGAGCTTTCTTTCCCTCAACAGTTGAAAGAAATGGATGAAGCTTTCAGCGAGATGCAGGCGACATCTTTTGACTGTCGAAGATGTTGCAACTGCAAGTTTGGCTCATACGTACTCGACATGATTCACTATGCCTATTGGCCTATTGTACTTGCCATCGCCACAGCTGGCGACCTTATACTTGCTTTTGTGCCAGTTTCAGGAGCTGCGTTCGGCCAGCAACTCCATGTTGTCCGGGGCATCTGAAGAACTCTGGGCCAAGTCTGCTTCTGCTGTGCAGGACTCCGTTGCTTAGCGGGCGGCTAGAATCGCTTCAATGTGACTTATATTCCCAAAAGAAAATCAGATTTCCCAGATCTTGTGATGCAAACGCGCACAGTTTCATGGAGTCCTTCAATGTGTTCTATGCAGCTCAGTTTTTCCATGCGTGTGCATTTTCTAAAGTCCCCTTGTACAGTGCATTTTCAAGTACCTTACACATCCTTACACATCTTTCAGCTATCTCTCTCTTGATGCACATTTCACCATTTCCCACAATCATATCCATTTCGCAAGGCCAGTCACTGGGTAGCTGCGGGTGCAGAAGCTGCTGCCAAGACCTTTCGAAGCCTGACACGACTGGAAGGACCCAACGAGGCCTGTGAGATTCAGCGGGTAGCAGCTGGGTATCACCGTGCTTCAGCTCCTTTGAAGGTGCCTTTCATTGAAGAAGAGGCGCCGCTCTCTCCCAGCCCACTAGGTGGGGAACTTTGACTTGGCATCCAATGATTCAAATATATCAGATATATAACATATCTATATAATATCTCTATATATATGTATACTGTGTGCAAATTTCATCGTTTGGATGCAGCAACACATTCCTTTCCACACACTTTTTAAAATTTTAAGCTTCTTTTTCTTCGTTTCATGATATTAATATTACAATACTGTATTCATTTGTGAATTCACACAGGTTCTCAACTCTATAATTGGATTGGATCCGATCCTGAAACTCACCAGGAGACCCTGTGTGCAGACTGCAAGGGCTTTCCCAAGAGGAGGAAGCCTTGATGGCAGTTGTACAAACTCGAATTTCAGAAGTTACAAGGTGTGCAAAATGGCAGGTTGCACTGCACCCAGTTACGCTGTGACACTGCATCTGTGGCCAGGTCCTTCTCAGGCCAGAGTGGCTGGCCAGGAAGACTGCATGCAACCGTGGAGTTGAAGTTAATGGAAGAGGTGGGTTGGGAACAGAGTTGGAGCAGTTTCCATGTGCTTTGTCAAGAAAAAAGGGGCCGTGAAAAACTCAAAGGAAAGCAGAACATATTTGAACATAGAATCATCGTAGGCAAAGCAGCATAGATATGTCATGCCATTTCATGATATTTCGGCTTCCATGAATTTCCCAGACTTCGAGATCGAAGTGCCACATGTTGTTTATTGTCAGGTCCGTGCCGTCCAGGAGAGGCTGGCCCAAGCACGGCGCCAAAGACAGCGCCGCCAGCAGCTGCTCTTGGAGGCAGGAAAACGGTTGGTTTGAAGAATTACAATTGCACATCGCTGAAGACTGCCCCCGTTGTGCAACTGAATCATTTTTGGATAATTTTTTGGGAGTTACTGTACTACGTGGGTAGTTGAGAAGTGTCGAGACTGTTGTGGCACCGAGCAAGCCCATGGGAAGCTGGGGGCATTGATTTGTCTTAATGCTTCGAGGCAGCCAGAACTCTCCTTGAAGACTTGGGGCGCGGTTTTGAGCCACAGGTGGGGAGCATTGCTGGGATGGTTGTTTGCAAAGCATAATCGGCCACCAAAGTCAGCCACCTTTAAGATGAATCAGGATCAATCAGGATTCTTAGGGTGGGAAGATGGGAAGTGTTTAGGTTGAGTTGTCAAGGGATTGAGTCCACATGCCCGTTGAGAGGACCACTCTCCAAGCTCCGAGGGCAGTACCGAAACCCTCTTGGTGGGTCCAAGCTGAGTGAACATATCTCGGCTGCGATCGGAACAAAAAGCAGCTTGATGGTTTTAAAGTGAGTAATGCAATAGAGAGATTGCCGTGATGATGCCGTGATTGTTGGTAAAAGGGTCAAAATCCAAAATGAATGCATTATAAACATCGTCCATCGCTTTAGTTGTACTCTATGCCGCACTGGTTATTGAGACGGGGGGTATTCAGATGTATTCAGATGCTGCGTTGCATCGTGCATTATAACCCAGCACGCTTTGCTGCCATTGGTGCCCTTGGCTCAAAGTTAGGGAGCTCTTGTATGGGTAGAGCGGAAGAAATGGCTTGGGGCCGAATATTCAACACAAACAAGGGCCAGACATTGCCTGAAGATCTTGCCTCTTACACAGCATATATATATATATAGCAGCCACATTCATGACGAAGCCAACTTGAATCACCCAACCTCCCAGCCATCCAGCGCGTCAGTCCATACTCCAACCAGATCAACAGCAGAGGTGTCTAGAATCCAGACTCCAAGCGCCCAACCGAAGGGGTCTCACTTAGCTAGGTAAGTGATGCGGGCCTCTCAATAGGCAGTTTTCAGGAGCACCAAGCTGCACGTTGCATCGCCTCACTGATTTTTCGACTGGTTTGGAACTGTTTTTTCAATGTTTTTTCACATATATTGCTTCCTGACATATCAAGAGAACATAGGTAGATTTTGTTCCCAACCTTAAAGGTGCTACAAGGGGAAGTCGACATGAAACTCAGTAACTCTCACCATTTACCTGGTGGCCTGGTCAATACTGCCCGACCATCCGAGGTACACTGAGTTTTGACATAGCAAATTTTGAACGCTGTGCTGGCCAGGACACAGTGGCTTGTCGCCTCCTGCCCTGCAGGACTCAAACCGAAGGCAAGCGCGGCTCTACAGTGACATAGCCACATAGCCTATATGGATGCCTACCTTTTTTAATTTCCAAGTTCCTTTGATTTTCTTTTCCAACACCATGCATAGTAGCAGTGGCAGGGGAGAAATGTAATTACAGCACTCATTCACGTCAAGTTAGCTGGTCCCTGCTGCGTTGTTTTGCAAAGGATTCGGTTCCAGGGTTGCCGAGGAGATGTGCCTTTCCAGCTTTCTAAAGTGGAGATGGCCTGACATGGCAGACTTATATAATGGAACTCCCAAAAGTGGCCAGCACAAGTCAGAATTCATTCCTATTTGTTTCTTTGGCTTCCATTTTGGCCGAGGAAACCTCTCTTTTGTTGCTACTTTGATCTACTTGGTATTCTGCAAAAGTGGTGGAAACTACGACCTATCACTCTCCGTAAGATACTGATCTCATCTTTTCCGGGCTCTTTGGAGACAAAAGACTGGGAACCTGCGCCATTTGAAGGATGGTGGACATCACTGAAGATGAGGCGGTTCTACATCTCAAGAAAATCTTAGGCATGGGGCCTCAGAAATACCTTGAAGATCTGCTAAGATCAGCGTTGATTCACAGCTTTCGGATGATCAACCAAATTGACGAGGTGAGTTGGAGCCTGGTGAAATCGCTCCTAGCCCTTTGCCTGTAAAGGCGGCGCCTCCGGTCTGGCACTCGGCACTGAGGCTGGCGGAGCTGAGAGCTGATAGCTCCTGTTGTTGGAAACTTGCTGAGGTGCCCACACCCAAACAGGCAGCGCCTCCAGTGCAGACGGCACCATGTGCCCCATGTGCACCATGTGCAGGTGTAAGGCAGGGGCTATTGTTTGAACTTAGCACGTGAATTGGTGGAATGTAGCTGGAATGCGCGCAGGCCACCAACCCTGGGCGGTCTGCAAGGTATGCCAACTTTGCCAGGCATGTTACCATGGGCTGTTTGGGTGGAACGAAAGGTGGTATTGTAGAAAAATAACCAAGAAAGAGAATTCCGTCGGGTCCAGAGATTGAAACCATATTTCAGTACTAATTATATCTAGCTATTCAATGATTAAATGACATTAAATGATTCAGATTCATGCTTTTTTGTGTAGATTCATAGATACAATTCTTATTAATTATTATTCTTATGTAATTATATTATGTATACTGTATACCATTGATCATAGAAACTGTATACTTGCATTTTCCATGAATCCACAGGCAACCCCCCAAAAAACTGTGTGACTTTATGTGACTTTGAACTTCAAATAAACTTGCATCCATGCTTTCTGCTGTGAATCAACCAATAGAAGGCCCTGCAGGACACTCATCGCACGTTCGTTTCCGTACAGGACCACCTCAGATGCGACCGCCTATGCCAGGCTTGGATTTTGTTGGATCCAGGGAAGTTGCATGACTGGATAAAACGAAGTTACCAGAGAAAGCTGACTGACTTGCCCGCAGGCTTCCCAGGAGCTCCGCCAGGACTGAGTTGGTTTGCTGAGTTTAAGATACAGTCAGTTTGGGCAACTCGCGAGTCTGAAAAGAGAAACTTAGAAACATACCAAAAAAATCCAAACACTTAACACTGACTCAAGACCTACTCAACACCTTAATACAGCTTCTACGAAGTTTTTTTGTTGGATGTGTTTGCTGAAATGCTGAAGCGAGTTGAGAATTGCTGATAGCTTCAGATATATAGTTAGTTCACAGGTCCCTTAAGCTAGTCATCCTTCTACAAGGAGCTCCTGGTGCTGGGGCTCCGCCTCCATCTCAGGCTGCTGAACCAATAATTAAGGGTTGGTTGAAGAGAGATCTATTGCCTTCTAGCTTGTTGGAATAGATGAGCCTTAAGATCACATCACACATCGGTTTTGTCAAGTCCAGGATTTTCTTGTAGGTTGCTTGCTGCAGTGTGAACTCAACGATGCTTGCAGCTTGCATGACAGGTTCAGTTTGATATGGCCCAGGCCAAGGTTGGTGGCATGGTCGGAGGCAAAGGCCAGGCCGCAATGCTGCAATCAATGTATGTGTATGCTGTATACATATTGCTTATATTTTATAGCTACTTTACAATGACTCTGTTATTTAATTGTTGTGACAGCAAATCGCATATTCTATTTACTATATACACAAGTCTAGATTGAATTCTGCAACGAACAGCTTTTCGCGTTGGGAACATGGCACCTTTTCGTTGGACAGGTGACATGGATGGCGAGATGGCGCCGCCAGGTCCGATGCCTGTGAAGGCTACACCTCCAGCGCGGTGCCTCAGAGGAAGTGACAGAAAAAACGATAAAAAAGGTAATTCAAGTCGTGATTCGATGATTTTTTATGTTTTTGCTGGTATTCTATGTATGATCATGTATAAGTTATAAGTAAGTAACAGTATATGTTGTTATGCCAGTAAGCTATGAATATATATATCTAAATCCATAATCAGATGATGAATGATGATGAGTTTGTTGGAGACCCGCCCAAAACTGTAACTGCAGGCGCAGGCACCAACTCAACCGCCTGGGCCATGTGGTATGAGGCTCCATCAGTTGAGTGGTTGAAGTTCATGCTAAGATTACTACTCCTTCGTGGCAGGCCACCAGTGGCTGGTCTTCCAGGCATGCCAACCATGCCAGGTGAGAAGTGGTGTTGTTTGTGACTTGTGACATTGATTTTTAAGATGTCAATGAAAGCTTCAAGTGGATTATGTAAATGAACACAGATAGATGATGATAAGTGAGTGAATATTTTGGGTGAAAGACTGGAACTGATATCAACAAAAAAACTCGAAAAGTTGCAGGACCACCCCAGCTGCGGCCGCCAATGCCAGGCTTGGGGTTTGAAAGAGCCCCTTTGATGGCCTCCACCATCCAGTCGTTGTATTTGTTTTTGTGATGTTGTATGGTGATACGCCAGTGATAAGTGATATATTGGCTGAGGTGATGATGATGATGATGATGATGATGATGATGATGATGATGATGATGATGATGATGTTGTATGTTGCGATGGTGTTCTGGTCTTATATGGTGATATAAATATGATGGTACATTTCCTATAGTATTTTTCCGTGCACTGAACATGTGCTAAAGTGCCTAAAATTTCCGATTCCAGAAGGTAACAATCTGCAACAAGACATCTCCCATCTGATCTCCAAGTCCAACACTCAAAACCAAAGGCTATCCTGGAGGGCCACCTGCAGGACAGGCTAAAAATCTCAAGTCTAGAAACAGCTTCAAGTGGTGGATGCTGCAGTTTGGAAAGCGGTTGATCTCCGGCCCAACACTTTTGCATTGCCAGGAGCTCCGACCGCACCGGGAGTAGCTCCTGGGCAGATGCAACCGGGAGCTCCGCCTCCGGGTCAATCTCAGGCGAACATCGAAGCCTTTGAAATTGAAATCATAGGGATTCTCTCACAGGCCTTCCAGACAACAGCTCTCAAAGACCAATTAAGATCGTGCAACCGTTCAGAGGTATGCCTTAGGGTTCGCTTGGGGAGACGCAAAGTCCACGGACTGTATCAAAAATGCAAAGAGTTTAACATGGCCTTGTAGAGCATCATTGAATCCAAATCAAGCTATGAGAAACTCTGGCGAGACCAGAGTGTGTGGTGCTGATTGTTTTTGTCTGCATCTTTGGCCAGGTTCAGTTGGAAATTCCACAGGCGAAAGTTGGCCTGGTTGTCGGCAAAGGTACGCCTGTCAAGACAAATTTGCTCGTTCTGAAATTCTGAGTGCCGTTGTTCGTTGGCGACTGAAGCCACTTTCTGACAACCAATCTATCTTAAACTAGCAACCCCAGAAAACCGTCAAAAGCCCTAGTGACCCTGGTAAACCAGCAGAATGTGCATGCTGCATGTGTATTTGCAGGTGGAGCTGTGCTGAATGCTATCAAGTCGTATTCCAAAGCTGAGCCGGGGAGCTATGACGTCGTCGTACGTTTAATTTTGCTGAGAGTGCAGGAGATTTATATAATTTTAGGAGTGCTATCCTTCTCTTCTAACAAACCTTCCAACTTACACTCCTGTCACTCCGGACTACAGCAAGTGTTCTCGCATGTTCTTGCTACGTTGTTGGTTGACTTGAAAGTAAGGTGCTTCATCGAGCAGCGCACGCCCGACCAGGATGTCTTTCATGTGAGTCAGGGTGATCTGCTTTTTGTTGTGCAGCTAAGGCATAGCCCTTATGTTTAAAGAGTTTGGGAGATGAAGTAGGAACAATTCAGGTTCTCTATTCGATTATATTCGATTATATTGAATGGGATGACAGCTGACAGCCACTACCCCCTTTTAAATTCAGGGATTTGTTTCAAGGAACTTGTGGGACAGAGTAATTATGAGTAGGTCTTGTTTGTAACAAGATCAATCAGATAACGTTCTGCGCTGCCGATTGGCTCTCAGAGCCTCCCAGCGCTGCCTTTGTGCTCGACAAGCACTGTGCAGGCGCGGACCACCGTGCAGGATGGTGGATCGGGTTGCATCTTCCAAAACTCATAAGATATTGCTACGTACAAGTACTTTAAGACTGCCATCAGAAGCCATCAAAGCCATAACCAGCTGAATATTGAACCTATGCTATCATTGCTATCCGTTAGAAGGTTTCGCAAGGTAAGCCCGCAGAAGCTGCAAATGGATCAAATGTGAAACTTTCAGCGTCGTGAGGCAATGCTTGTGGCGCGGAGTGGGGAGGTGAAGGCCGCCTACGAGACCTCCAAAGTGCTGGGCCGTGGCTCCTTTGGTGCCTTGCTGACAAGTTGAGTGTCCTAAGGGAAAAGGCCATTTTTGGCAATGAATCAATGCGCAAAATGCTTCAATCAGAACTTCATCCGTGTTCATCATACCTCAACTCTCGCAGTATTCAATGGCTTTTAATCACTTCCAAGGAATCATCTACCATGGAGAAGAGCTCCATTCCAAAAAGCGAGTGGCAATGAAGGCTGTGCCCTGCAGGCTCCTGGGATATGTTTTTACCATCTTTTACCAGCTGCTGAGGTGAGTTGTAGTGCACACCTTGCCAGAAATGCAAGAAAAAAGATGTCCCACATATGGACCTTTCTCATCCCTTGAATGTTTGGATCACTCAGAACCAGATTTGAAGAAATAAGCAACAAAATTACTGTATTAAAACCTAGCATATACTGACAGACACTGCCACTTCTTCAGCTCTGTTCGGCAGGCGCAAAAATGCGGTGCAGGAGGCAAGTGTTTGGTAGTTCAGTTTGTTCACTTTACTCAACTTGTTCGAGATCCCAAGTTGAAAGTCGTTGATGGAGCACCAGATGCTGTTTGTTCACCCCGCAGTTGCAATTCACAGGCCGAAACAGAAGCAAAGTTGCTCATGTCTTGGCAGCATCCACATGTGCTGCGTGGCCTGGCTAACTTAGAGATTTGCAGATATCTGCAGCTAGTTTTGATGTTTACAGCTACTGGATTCATCTGGATTGTACAGGTATGCAAATACTATAAATGTATGTCGTAGACGTATTACATTGTATTGCTATACATATAATATACATTGCTTATATACGCGACATGTACACACATGACATACGATATACAATAGAGATGTTTGTTTGAGAATTAGTCTCTTGCTGGACAACAAGTTCGAACTTAGGCAGAGTGTTGTGATATGCATGCCTGCCAAGGTTGCCATGAGTACTTTTACGAAGGACCGGAAGGCGAGAGCAGATTCATCTCATTTCATCTCCACTTCTGGATTGGTCCATGGTCCATTCATACTTCATCTGTGTGTGTGCGTAGGCGATGCGAATCGCAAGCTGTGGCTTGGAAGAATTTTAAGTTTCATTTTAAGTGTATCAGTCCGGTCCGGCGTTGTTTTTTTCCAAGATGTTTGTTTCGAGGATACTTCCAATGGTTTTTTTGCAAACACCCTGCATTTCATCGGTGCCTGATTAGATTTGCCCAAGGTGGCTGGTGCTGGACCTTATGGATGGTACTTCGGACCTTGATACATGGGAAGACGGTAACCAGTTCCAGCATTTTTGACTGCTGATTAATACACTCAAGGTGCAATCAAGGTAGAAGTTTGTAAACAGAGTAAAAGAATGTCAAAGAGGCATTAGGATCAGAGCCAGCTAATGAATTGATTGCATTATAGCGCATGGGGTAGCCAAAGTGAGCTGTTTCTGAGTGGTTGAAGCTGTTATATGACTGCTATGAGAATGTATGGCGATGATATGGCAATGGTATGATATGGCAGTTCACAGCAAAAGTTACAATACGTTACATCTCTATACATCTTCGATGAGATTCCACGCATTCAGGTGACCTAAACCGTCTCTATGAGCAGCGGCGCCAAGCGCTGCAAGGCCCATGGGAGGCATCCTTTGTGCGTTTTGCGCCCTGGCGAATTGGTATCGTGATGTATCGAAATTTGTTACCCTGTCGCAGAGGGTTTGGGGGCAGGTGGAACAGTTTAGACGGGACACTTTTTTTTTTGCATGCCCCTCAGGTGATTTCTTCGATTGGCAGTGCCCTGGATTTTGTTCACAGCAAAGGCCAGAGTCAGAACAAGTGTTTCCAGCTATTTTTCTCCCTCCTCACCGAAGCAAGGTTTGTGGCAATTGATGCTTGCTGTATGTTGCTGTGATTGTTGAAGTTTTTGAATAAACGCGCGTTCTTTGGGTGGGGCCTTTGACACATTCCATTCACAGGCGTCTTGCACCGCGACGTGAAGTGCGCCAACGTCTTGCTTTCCAACGATTTCGAGCGCATTTGCTTGGCAGACTTCGGCCTGGCATGTCCCATGGATGCTTTGGAAGATGCTCCACAGGCAGCCCTTGGTGACTGGGCCATTTTGAAAATACCGATTTCAAGAAGTGTTTGAGTTGAAGCTAAGTAAAGTTAGCAAAAATGGATTTCAGAAGGTGTTTGTGGACAGACACATGGCTAGCAAACTGAAATTTATGGCCAGCCATGGCCTGGAATTGAATGGAATTTTTCGAGTATGTAGTGACGTTAGTGACGTAGTGTTGTGCAACTGTGCATGTCCAAGGTACCCCTAGCTATTTGCCCCCAGAGATCATTTGCGGAAGACCACACAGTCCTGCGGCCGATGCTTGGTGTTTGGGAGTGCCTTAGCAGTCAAATTAAACTAGCACCGAACTCCCAACTTGGATGTCTTGTGTAAAGAGTAGAAAAATGCTGGCGAATCTAAAATTGCATAACATTTCTGAGGCAAAAATAGGTAACATGCATCAAAATGCATTCTATAGGTAACATGCATCAAAATGCATTCTATATTTCTTGTTGTTGTCAATCTTCACACCTTTTTTTCAGTTCTTCATCTTCGGGTTCTCCTGTTTCGAGTTCTGGTTTCATGGAGGTGGTCTCCTTCAAGCTGGCAGCTTTGCGAAAGCCCTTCGAGGCTCGTGATGACCTAACGCTGACCATGAAGATTGCCAGGGCATCCCAGCGACAGAAAACTGGGGCAGAAAAACCTGGGGTAACGGGGAGTGGCTCACGGGTGTTTTGAGCGAAGAAAAAACACCGAGGTCAAGGATGCTCCCAATGAGTTGCCCAAGGATACACCCGCGGATGTGGCCTGCGCTGTATTAGGACTCCTCAACAAGGAGAGCTGCAAAGATTTGGAAGATTATTTTGAGACTCAAGGTGGAATGAGGCAGAATGAGCTTCGTGGGCCATTCCCAACCCAGAACGTACAAGCACAAGCCAGCAAGCCAGTCGAACACGAGGTATTGATTAGAAGCATTTTAAGGGCAATTTGCTGTTTGATATTTTTGAGAATTTGGATCTTTAGTGGGATTGCCGAGAGATCCTTAGAGACATCTTCAGCCTTCAGCTTGGATTCCATTCCGAAGCCAGGACCAGCAGAAGCGGCTACGGCCTGCCGAGGCTTACGAGATGACTCATATGTCCTCTATTGCAAGGCGCTACCTTAGTGACTTGAAAGATCCAAATATGAATGCATTTGTTCATTGTCACATAAGCTCCCGCCGCAGCCTGTGTTACACATATCAAGGGATTGGAGGCTCACATTGTTGCAATCGTCATTTTGAAGGTTCTGCAGTTTGAATCTTTAAAAAACGTTTTGGCAGTATGAGACTTTTGATCAGCAGATCGAGGTTCCACAAAATAGAATTTGCTGCATAGACCAACAACATAAACATAATCTAGCTTCTGAAGATTGCATCTTTCCCGCCTTCCAAAGATGTGGCGCCGTTGCATTGCGGCTGTGGGACCTAGAAGTCTCGGGGTTTTTGCTATTGCATCCCCTGGACTTACATGGAGCAGAGATGTTCGATGTGAGACGCAGCTTGGACTTGACAAGTCGTGAATCAATTTCTGAGAAGCATGAGTGACAGAATATTGTAGGCAGATTGTTTTATCATTTACTTCATGAAACAAGAATCATTTTTCGTGAGGAAACCGGTCGCAAGATCCATGGCCACACCGCTGGATATTCGATTGGGCCTAACAAAGCCTCAGGCAGGAAGCCGGAACAACTGCAAATTGCAATATGTTGAAGCCTCCTACCAAATTGCAAATTCATGTTTAGTTAGTTCAATTCAGAGACTTTGCCGGACTCTCCCTTCCAAACCTTACAGCTCTATTCTTGACTATAAGTCTGAATCACATGTGTATGATGCAGTATAATGCCGAATACTCCCTTTTGCATATGAGCGATGATCTAAACCTTGGATGAAGGATTCTTCTTGTGTCTGGTCATAGGATGCCAAAACCTTGTAAAGCGATGGGAAACCTCAAAAGCGATACCCCCTCTTAGATTCATCTAATATGATTGTGTGGATTGTTATATGAATTATGAATTTGATATTTCAGTTACGGCTGCACGCACACTGAGTGTTTGGTTCAAAGTATACGAGTTAGTTAGTCTGTTCCTCACAGTATTATTTAAGTGTACTACCCTGTACTGCAAAGTACTCCTCCAGAACTACCGTGTAGTACAAAGTACTACACCATAGAATCTCGCAGACTACCCGTCTGCTGGAGCGATACCCAAAGCGATACCAAGCGATACCCCAAGCGATGCCCAAACTACTCCAGTACTACTCTGTACTACTCCAGTACTACTCTGTACTACAAAGTACTACTCCAGTACTGCTCCGTACTACAAAGTACTACTCCAGTACTACTCTGTACTACAAAGTACTACTCGAGTACTACTCCGTGCTACAAAGTGCTACTCCAGTTCT